>JAEAOA010001799.1:812500-892500 GCA_016746295.1 Potamilus streckersoni | reverse complement strand
CATACATACATACATACACACATTACTAATTAAACATAGGACTAATGTCTATATACGAAGACTTTCTATCCAATATTTGATACAGTAGACAACTCGACGTTTTTAAAACTAATTTGACACAGATCATGCTTTAAAACCGCCTTGAAAATTTACTTTGAGAAAGAGATATCAGATTTTGCTTGCATATAGCTTTTCTAGAATAACTATTTACGAAACGCTTCTAAAATATGCCCTTGAATTATCATAATTGCTATTTATCACATATATATGAACAAAGACTGAAAGTATAGTAAATATTTATGTTCAAAATGAATATGCCCATTGCCAAAGTTAAGGCGTTACCCACCAAATTGTATCAGATTTAGTCTTTTTTATTTTCGCCCAGTAGTCTACATATGAATACACATGTATGCATGCTGGTGTGAAAATCCAGACAAGAGATTGGGAAATTTAAAATCATGAACGGAGTCAATAAACTGTCAATAAACTGCATGGATCCGTTCATTGTTTTGTAGAGTAATGGGACTTCAAATTTTTGACCCTGTCAATATAGTACCTGTATGCCACTCCCAGGTTATGTTGCGGTAGAGCCCCACCCAATACTCGCTGTGATTGGGCAATGCGGTCACTGCATCGTCCTCAGAGGAGCGAAGGTCTGCCAAACTTCCACCCTGCTGCAGACAATGATCACGTGCCTGAAACCAGTTCGCAACCGTGTCCTTAGTGCTTTTGTATTCCATAACGTTTTTGTGATCTGAAAGACAGACTAAAGGATTTGAAAACCTATTTTATTCATTCAGACCGACATAAATATGTAGCAAATATAAAAATATACGATTCATTCTTGCAAATATACGTTATTGTCACAAAATTATAGCTTGTTCTTATCATATCAGTTGTTTTGGTACCCAAATTTGGCAAGACATTTTTACGATCATCAGTTTACATATCGTGTTCATTGTATTTTTTTAATAGAGGAAAAATGTATGCTTTTATGACTCTATAAAGGGTGCATGCTAGACATTATTTTAAGAAAAAAATGAAGAGAAAAATGTATGCGTTATATATTACCCTCAGGAGTTTATTGGACCTCAGGGTGCCAAAAACAAAGACTAAATACCCACTCTCATATCCTTAAAAAACAAAAGTGCGTGAGATAAACAACGATTACAATATTTACTAGACCTTTTATGTATTTCTAGGCAATCAACACAGAAGTGGCATGCTACATGTTGCTAGGGTAATTTACTCCTACTTACATATTTTGCATAGGAATGGCATCTCTCTTCGGCAATCAGTTGTAACCCATACAGCCGAGTCGTGCTTGAGGATATATACACAGTTTTTCCAATCGTCTATGCTGTCTCCTAGTGAAAGAGAAATATACAGATGAAATGGGAATTGATGGCATGTATAGATATACTTCATTAAGAACGATTGTTCCTTCAAAACACACACACACACACACACACACACACACATACACACACACGCAGTTCACGCATTGTGTTTTAAAACATATTACTGTATTATAAGCCGTTGGACTTGTTTAACATCCAGAGTTTTTAATTTTCACATAATGCATGCTTACTTCGAAATTTAGCCTGGCAAAAAAAAAAAATAAATTAACGCTACGGTTAATCCAAACCGGAAGTAACTTTGTGATGTTGGATGTCTTTTGCTCCTGAAAAAGCATGTGAAGAAGACATGCTGACGTCAAAAATAGAGGGGTCAAAAGCTGACAGATCTCTCTCTCTCTCTCTCTCTCTCTCTCTCTCTCTCTCTCTCTCTCTCTCTCTCTCTCTCTCTCTCTCTCTCTCTCTCTCTCTCTTTCTCTCTCTCTATATATATATATATATATATATATATATATATATATATATATATATATATATATATATATATATATATATATATATATATATTCATATACTTATATATATATATATATATATATATATATATATATATATATATATATATATATATATATATATATATATATATATATATATATATATATATATATATATATATATATATATACATATATATACATATATATATATATATACATACGTGACAAGTGTTCGTACTCAGTAAGAAAAAAAGAGTGAAAGCCAACAAACTTTGTATATTTTAACAAAAATAATTATTTCCCGAGACAAAAATGTAAAAATTGGTAAATAGAACTTACAGTCTGCGAATATAATCCAAGATTTGATCTTAATAATGAAAACACAAGTCCTATCACTAAATAGTCCTTATTAGAATCCAGGTACGAGTCCCGGCGACGTACAAATATGGAAAGCGATGACGTCAGATGTTCTCCAATAAATGAAGAAAAATAATTCCCCACTTGAATTACAGTCTTTGTTTCCGAATAATTCCAGAATAAATTTCCTTGAATATCTTTCAGAAATTTTTGTTTTTATAGAAAAGCCAACTTTATGAGTTTCCAAGGGAATAAATTATTAGATTCAAATATCAGATGAAGAACAAACAATCCTAGCAACAAATAATTGATTAATACACATTGTACTTTCAAGATGTTGAATGATTCTCTTTGATATATATATATATATATATATATATATATATATATATATATATATATATATATATATATATATATATATATATATATATATGAAATGCGTATTTAAATCCCAAAGATTATTTCAAGTCTCGCTAGATTGGACATGTGGTCTCTTACTACTCTAATTTTGGCACGTCCGCCAGAGTCACCCCACTTAATAACCAATCGTAGAAATGTTGTTTACACACAGTGATCACGAAAATAAAGTATGTTTCTGATATTGACAAATGATTCACACTTCCTGTTGACACTCTTACCAGGGTAAGACGGACTAAATGAAAATTCTCAAGTAATACATCTTCGTCTTGAAAATAAAAGAAACTTTGTTATAAAAAATATATCTCATTACTGAAAAAAAATCCAGACTACGTGAAATATATTAATTGCAATTAAATACAATGAAACAAAAATGAAATAAAAAGAATATATAATCAATATTAGCATTACATTTAGCCCATTAGTATAAACGTCTGTTTTAAAAAAAGAGGTAAAGGTCTTTTTTATAGTTCTTTCTTAGCTGGATTCCCATTTTAGAATATGTGGTTGATCTTCAATAGCAATAACAAAACCCAAGAGTTCCCACCACAACCAAAAATGAAAGAAAAGACCATCTCTGCTCAGTCCAACCCCCTCAAAAATTGAAATAATCCATTCTTGAGCACTTGCCTTTGAAAGCATCAACACCTCCGACACTATACAGCGATACAGCGTTCCTACCGCCACACAGTTCGTTAGGATTTCCTGGACACTGGATTGAGCAGTCGTGTGTGTCTAGACCCGTCAGTGTACTGATATCCGACAGGCAGATGCAGTTTTGCTCCTGTGGGGAAAAAATATGATAAAAACTGAAAAGTAGATATGGCATAATAATTCGCCTGGGATGGCGTTATTTCGTTTTTTTTTTTGGGGGGGGGGATGGTATTACCTTATGCGGTCTTCTGAGAAATTACGTTTCCATCGGTACATAAATTCACAGATAGGGGAAAATGGTTATATTGTTTCCGGTGAAATACATTACAAATGCACTTTTATTTGTATTGTACAGGTGGGTCTTTAATTTGTGGTTTTTAGCAACCACAAAATCCGCCAAAATTATTACTCCATGAAAAAGTAACTTCGCAGCATTATATTTAAATATTTAATGAATTATATTTCATTCATTTACGTGATTGATAAATTATGTATAATGTTTTTACATTTTTCATGAATTACACATATTTACCTATTTTACAAATTGTATTATACATATTTGAGTATTTCACGAATTATATTTCACGTATTTGCACATGTTTATCGAATGATATTTCATTTATTTACATCTTTCACGCAATATGTTTCACGAATTTGCAAGTGACACAATTATAGCGACGGGGAAATTAAATTTTGTCAGATAACGAACAAATAAGCTTCAACCTTGAAAATTTAAGTTGATTTTCCGACCTGATTTTATGTAATTGGTGACACGTGAAAGA
The DNA here is from genome assembly GCA_016746295.1 of Potamilus streckersoni. Classification (NCBI taxonomy): domain Eukaryota; kingdom Metazoa; phylum Mollusca; class Bivalvia; order Unionida; family Unionidae; genus Potamilus; species Potamilus streckersoni. Next base: position 888,429 of record JAEAOA010001799.1, on the reverse strand, counting down.
AAAACGAACAGAATAGCAGTTGCCTAACAAAAGCACACCAATCTTATCATTTACTGCAGAAGATAAATGTATTTACCTTATGTACTCGATTATAATTCGAGTCTAACTGCAAACTGCACATCTATGTATATGCATATATGCAGTTTGTTGGGATTATCAGGAGAACAAACTCTCACACACTCTGATCTGACATCGCTTTATGCGACGGCAGATCAGGATCTGTTTTGTATTTATTTAGTCTAGAATTAAAAGCGATCGAGTATAGATGGCAAATGAAAAACTGAAACACCAGCATAATAAAATTTTCTGAATTACCTTAGGTATGTTGTTATACTAGTAACACTTCGATCATTTGTAGTCATGTTATTAACCCTTAAGAAAATATTGGTTGCATGGACAAATTTCTGCTTGTTGAAAAAATTTAGAAAACTAGACGTGCATGTACCAAAACGTCATTGAGTTACAGACCGAAAGTTGACGCAGTCTCTAGTACAATTCATACGGGTCATGTAAGCGCATTTACTGATATAAATTTAAAAAATAGCTTTGTTTTTAAAATTTAATCCTAATTTAGTTATAACAAAGTTTATTGAATTGAGATTTTGAAGAAAAACCGGATAAAAAGCAAAACGATTAAGAACAAAATCGATGACATGGTTTCGAGATGCGTGAATATCTTCCAATTTTGATGCACTTTTTACATAATTGAGGGAAGGAAAACGTCGTGGCATTATTTATTCACAGTAATCGCACGTGTAAGACGACAGAATCAACTTAACTCTGGTAATGGCTACCTGGAGGGCTGCATACAGTCTGTCCCGGCATATCATAGCACAGTCTTCCGCCTTGTTGACAACAGAGACCATAGCTGGAGTGTATAATTTGGGCAAGGAAAAGCAACCTTGATGAAAAGAAAGGAAATGCAAAGTACCTAAATCATTTAGTATCAAATAATCTATTATTTAAAAAATTCAGTGTTTGCACATACACACTCCGTATTGTGATTGAAAACAATCAAAGCTATTAGCGCAGATGCAAGCCTCATTATCTTTTGTAAGTACTAGAACATAGATTAAACAATAAATAATTGACAAAATTAACAGAAATATGAATTTATCATTTGCCAAAATCACTGAATAAGGAAATGAAGTACTACAATTGATTTAAGATGTCATAAATATTTTATAAATGTAGTGAACCATATACACGTACATTTCAAACCATTAAATGAAACTATGAATCGTCGTTAAAGGCTTACAAGTGAGCTTGAGGTGGGGATATACAGCAACGCAAGAAGTACATTATGACAGGTATATCCAAACTGTAAGTACGATTGTAAATACGGGACAGCTTCTGACCTCTGACTCGTGAATAAGCTTAAGTCATTTAAAAACTTGAACCTGCAATACAATATAATTAAACATGACACTGTTGCAAATGCGCTGAGAGTTTGTACTATTCATTCATCTAGATAATACTAATTCTGATGAACATGGTGTTTATGAAATAAAGCACTGATGGATTGTTGTTAGGCTTTTTTTGTGTGTGATAATATTTACCCATGATCCATGTCCATGGGGAGTGTTTTCTATATGCTCCTGTCCAGAAAGAATCGCCCGAATCAATGTGTGCAAGTCGAAGAAACTCTGTAATCTTGTCTTTTGTATCCAGTATGAGTAGGCTCCCCTGATTCTTTCGGCAGTACTGGTCTGCTGAAGCCCAAGACTGAGACTGGGTAATTACTTGATATTTGTATCCACCATTTTCGGATCCATGCACATCTGTTGAAAATTGAGTTTCCATTAAATGTTTAGTTTTCAATGTTACAACGTTACAACACCCATTCATGTAGAAAATGTAATATTTTGGTGTTTGCGCAGAAACACCACTTGAAATCGTGGGTGTTGGCCAAGAAGCACCACGTAATATCTGAGGTGCCAATCTTTCCTTTTTGACCACTAGTACTTAATTTACTTGTTTTCAGAACAAGCAAAGGTGTCCAATTTTTACCTCCTTTATTTTACGGATGCGCGAGGTTGCGCATTTTAACCACGGTCGAGTAATACCGAAGATTATAAACATTGTACTAGCAGCTGCCTTGCTATGCGTTCTGCATTAAGAGGTTATACATTAAGAATGGTTGGTCTGGTGTTAAGATAATGTGACTGGGTGGTACATGATGCTACATATCAAAGGTATGATACTCAAGTGCTAGACATCACTATAAACTACCACACTATAGGTTAAAATTTTAAAGCTATGTTAAACACACACACACACACACACACACACCTTTGATTATAGTCAGATGTGAAGGGAATTCTTTATGACCTCATCTACATGTTAACCACAATAATATGGTATTCAAGAGTATGTCTAGCGAGAGTTTGATAAGTTTTCGAAACTTAAATTAATCAGTTCCTGATATGTCTTGGGTGCCAAACATCTTCCTACCTTGAAAGCATTAGAATATGATACACCAGACACATAAAAAGTGTGCTTTTGCCATTATCGTTTGTAATATGAAAGTCATTTAGATCGTATGGACGACAAAACTTCAAAAGCTTAACAGCTTAGTATATTGTTTAAGTCATTTGGTACTCGTTTTAATTTTTGCAAGATACTGTCAACGTATTAATACTATTATCCAATAAAATTTTTTCAAACTACCGCTACCGTATTGATACTTTTATCCAATCATATTTTTATCCAATCATATTTTGGCAAGATACTGCTACCGTATTGATACTATTACCCAATCAGATACTTGCAAGATACTACTACCGTATATATATATATATATATATATATATATATATATATATATATATATATATATATATATATATATATATATATATATATATATATATATATATATATATATATATATATATATATATATATATATATATATATATATATATATATATTTGCAAGATACTGTTACCGTATTGACACTATTACCCAATAACTTTTTGCAAGATACAGCTACCGTATTGACACTATTACCTAATCATATATTTTTAAGATACTGTTACTATATATATATATATATATATATATATATATATATATATATATATATATATATATATATATATATATATATATATATATATATATATATATAAAATTATATTTTTGCATGATACTGCTACCGTATGGACACTATTTTCCAATCATCTTTTTGCAAGATACTGCTACCGTATTGATCCTATTACCTACTCATATTTTTGCTGAAGGAGCAATGAGTGGAGGACAAAAAGTAGTTTGTATTTATTGTCTCAGAAGTGCTTGACTTTTGTCAAGCTATGATATCTACACTAGTCTTTGTGCGGTCCCATTTTAGTCTAATGATGGTAAAACTACGTCTGGTATACCAGATGATTGTATTTTAACGTAGGCCTAGAGGTTGGGCACCACAACGTATCAAAACGTAACAAAATATGAATTTGAATTGGAAGATGGTAAGCATACAGACGAATGAACGTTTAAATTCAAAATACAAGTTTTTAAATTATCTTTTAGTGAAATTTGTTGATAAAATTTAGTATGTTTTTTAATTTTATTTTAAATCTGTCTGTCCATGGACTTAATATATCACTATAGCGGCGAAATTAGATCTGATACTATCGGAAAAATCTATAAACACAGTATATTAATTTTCATAAATAAACAACGCTGTCAGCTTTGTTTAGTGCTTGTTCGATCCACTTAAAAGGGTGACGGCCGAGACTTTTCTGTCCTAGGCATTTTTTGCTTGGATATTCTTTCTATTACAACAATACAGCATCGTTGTTAATGTAAACTTTCATTGCCATATAAATACATTACAGAAGGCAGTTCCGCATCTTTCCAACGATTTTTGAAATACCAAATGCCACAAATGCATATTATTTATTTCCACGCTAATTTATATCCTTTTTTAGGGCAACAAGAATCAGGGTCTATTCTTATGAAAAACACCAAGTATTTACTTTCCAACACCCGTATAACAGGAAAAAGGAAAAAATGTCCTCATTAAATATTCATATTGTATGCAGTAAGATCGTTTTTTGTTCCAATAAGCAGACGAGTAGCACTAACAATTTATTTCTTTTTTCACTGAAGATATCAGACATAATGAATTGAAATAGGAATGGGTATCTTAAAAGAGAAAATTAAACTTATCTGAGTAAATAACAATAAAGCATAATATAACCCAAAGTTGCCCGGTCATGAACCCTTGATTGACTAATGCCCTGGCCATTCGGTGAATGTGTGTTGAGCAACAGATTATCCATATTATCACTTGTAATGTATTAATAACAAATATAACAAGATACATGCTATTTTTATGTTACATCTGTACTAATATCTTCACGTCTATGTAGTATTAACAATTACATCTTATTCATAAACTTCAACATCAGTGATCATTTACAGAGCAAGCAACTGGTATAGCCCGACCCAAAAGTCATTGTGCTTTGACCTGTCAGTAGAAAGTTTATCAAGTTATTGACCACTGGACAAATTGATTAAGCGACGCGAGCTGATCTTGCATGACTGGAACGGACAGATGTCTTATCAACATATATTGTGCAAAACGCATGCATACTAATTGACTCTTTCACCTGCGATTATATGCATCTATGAAAAACATGGAATGTCTTTCTTCTTGCTGATGTTACTAATGTTGGAACTCGATAATTAAAAACAAAACAAAAAAATTTCAGTTCCGGTTTGGAACCTCCCTCTAAACCACTCGAATCTATCGTGACACTTAAGTGTGGAGACGTCTTGAAATGTTTACGGGTCACATGTACTGTTTAGTGTCTGTATATTTTATAATTAGTATGAAGTAGAAACAGCTTAATGCAACTTAAAATTAGATGTCTGGCCGCAAAGGTTCACTTTGATTGAGCTATATCAATAACATTTAATATAGGTTGGAACCTTTGTGGAAAACATCACATTTACTCTGACTTTTATCTAAATTCGTGTGTTAAATTCCGAAGATCAGAAATTAACGAATACTTTGAAATAAAGCTAAAACTTAGTTAATGATTTGAGGATATAGTGTTGTACATGTTTTTCGCTTTGTTTGTAAGTTATAAATAGGTTGTTCACTAATGTTGAGTTCAAGAGCGAGTTTTGTTTATGACTATAGAAAGTTCTAGAAGTGATATTTAAATTTTCCATTAAGGTTATAGACATTGTTTTTAGAAAATTCTACTGCAACATGCGTCATGTGTATGTAGATTTGTGCTCAACTGGAGTATTCATTGACGTTTTGATATCAGTCTTTGTGGATTAACTTTTAGTTTACATATAATTTGAGAGGAACTATTTACGCAAATTATTAATTAAATTACAAAGAGCTCATTGACAATTGGACTAAAACATTACTTTAAGATTATTGTGAATTCATTCACTGACATTCTGGATCATTGTGATACATCAAAACTATTGCACGTCTTCTCATTCAATGTTATTCGAGTACATTCAATATTGGAATTCATTCGAAACAATACTTTTGGATATATTGCGTTTAGCATTATCTGTGATTTAATTCAAATCTTTTTAAGTTCCTTGTAAATTTTCCCATTATAACACTGAACTTGTTAGGTTTGCTTATTTCTGTTTTTCTTAGTTTAGGATCATAGTGTCATACATACATACATACATACATACATACATACATACATACATACATACATACATACATACATACATGCATGCATGCATGCATGCATGCATGCATGCATGCATGCATGCATGCATGCATACATACATACATACATACATACATACATACATACATACATACATACATACATACATACATACATACATACATACATACATACATACATACATACATACATACACACACACACACACACACACACACACACACACACACACACACATACATACATACATACATACATACATACATACATACATACATACATACATACATACATACATACATACATACATACATACATACATACATACATACATACATACATACATACATTGCCGATTTAAAATCTCAACTGCGAATTCTCTCATTTCTAAGAGTCAGTTTAGTGACAATACTTCCCGTTTACAGGTTCTTCGTAAGACGGAATAAGGTTGAAGTTGCTACTAAACACACCATCACCGGCGGTTTACTAAATCCATCTTTACCAAGTTGAAGTTATACCACAATCTTGGTATTATTTGCCAATCTCTCCCAAACACTCATTTCAGTTATCTTTTTAAATGACTTTGACGCACTGAAAAACTTTCAGTATCTTATATTTGACACTTCCGTAATGTCCCATGTCTTGTGGAAACATGATTGGCTTATGCAGTTAGGAAAAACCCTGATGTACTGTTGACTACCCAATCAAAACTGAATATATATATATATATATATATATATATATATATATATATATATATATATATATATATATATATATATATTTATATATATATATATATATATATATATATATATATATATATATATATATATATATATATATATATATATATATATATATATATATATATATATATATATATATAGAGAGAGAGAGAGAGAGAGAGAGAGAGAGAGAGAGAGAGAGAGAGAGAGTGTGTGTGTGTGTGGAGCAACAGCAAGCTGACATTGAATACTAAGATCTCCGTGTACCGTGCCTGCGTGCTTAGCACTCTCCTGTACGCCAGCGAAACTTGGATCCTGTACGCCTCTCAGGAGAAACGACTGAGTGCCTTTCACATGCGTTGTCTTCGTCGCATACTCGGGATCACCTGGAGCGATCGTGTGGCAAATAACGAGGTGCTTCAACAGGCCAAAATTCCCAGCATGGTCACTCTCCTCCGCCAACGTCGCATCAGATGGCTGGGCCACGAGTGTCGAATGGATGATGGACGGATCCCCAAAGACCTTTTCTACTCTAAGCTTGCCTCAGGCAGAAGATCAATCGGACGGCCACATCTTCGCTTCAAGGATGTCTGCAAGCAAGATATGAAAGCTCTTGGGATCGAGGTCAACACCTGGAAAGAGCTTGCCCTCGATAAGTCCAGCTGGCGACGTGCTCTGTTCACAGGTCTGAAAGCCAGCGAGGATAAGTTACGACAGCTTGCCGATGAGAAAAGATCTCAGAGGAAGAGGATGCAGTTCCAATTAAGACCTGACTCAAACTTAACGTGCAGCAACTGCTGCAAGGATTGCCACTCCCGTGTGGGGCTTTATAGCCACAGAAGACGCTTCACAACTACAAACAGAGACACCTTTCATGGGCGCATTTCCATCGTCTCTCGAGACAAACAGTAGCCAACAACAACAACAACATATATATATATATATATATATATATATATATATATATATATATATATATATATATATATATATATATATATATATATATATATATATGGTCAGTAGGTGTAATAAATGCATGGCTTGTACAAGGTGCAATTGAAAAAATTTAGCCGTCCAATGGCATGGATTTGTGCATCAGTCTTCTTGTCCAATCACTGGAAGCGGACATCATCCATATACGTGTTCTTATCAACCACAAAACCAATACCAAGTACCGAATTTTCAAGAATTGTGGCTGTTTAATGAATGTATCGTGGAAATTTTGAATTACTAGTATGTTTCTAAAGTGTAAGCAGGTTTGTTCCGGAAAGATTTGCATGCAGCAAAATTGCACATTTGAAGGAACAAATGACATCATACGCATATATCATCCATCAAAACAGATTTAGGGAGTTAATTTATTGGACTTTGATAGATCATATGAGAATTTAGATCGAATTAATATTCCAAATACATTGTTATATTGAATTAGTTTTGCTATTCGTCACATTACATCATATCTAATTTTGGTAATAAAACACGCTGTGTTTAGTCAAATGTTTCAAAAGCAGTCAATACTAAGTAAGGTTTACTAAAAAAATAAGCTTATGATGTGAATCTGGATAAACAGTGTGATGTGTATGGCATTGCGCAGTTCCGGGATGGTACTTATCTCAACAATTTTATTGTACATCACATGTACGATAGAATGAAAGTTGAATGCGTAGATGTAAATAAATTTTTATTCTTTCATGTAAAAGCCAAAGATTTGAATCAGACAATGGTCCCTTATCACTGGTTTTGTTCAGCATGTATAACGGCGTACCAGAGTTATTGGCTAAATATGCATACTGCATTTCCTCTAAAATGAAAAAGAGTCAAAAAAGAATAACCCTTATTTTAATGGTCACCGGCCATACTCCAACATTTTTCTTTTTACATCAGATTTGTATTACATAATTAAAAGTAGTTATACTCGCACAAAAAGAATAAAACTAATTATCATGTGTAAAGAAGAAATAATAAAAGAAATAATAATTTAATTACTCAAAATAGACGTATACAACGCTGTTACTTATCCTTAGGCACGATTTCCCACCTATAGAGGACGACAACCAGAAATGACGTGCATTTATCCCCACAAGCCGAAGAACATGCTTTTTGTCAAACAATAAACATTATAAACTATGAATAGGGAACATTTCTATGAAATTACTGTTCAGCCTTATATCGGTATACGTGCGGGACGCACCAGATTGTGTCGCTTTCAAAACTGTTCCATTATTTCAATTTTTTTGGTGAAAATTCCCGTTATTACAGGTAAAAAGGAAGCAATATTGGCTTCCCTAAGCCGGCCGACTTTATTAAAAAAGAAGAAATTCGCACACTTAAAAGAATCCAAAGGAACCAAACTTGGCTTCCTTATGTCGGCCGATTTCATAAGAAAAGAAAATCAGTACACTTAACAGATACAAAAGTCAGTTTCCGGGGTTGATTTGCTTTAGAATAATATTAACCTTTGTATTTGATATCCTGTCGGTGAATTTAAGCAAGAAATATATTGCTCGCTGCCAGTTGTGTTTATCCATCACGATGGTTCAATAACTTGCTTTAATATTATTTGCAATTACAATGGATGTATTTTAAAGTAATGATTTTTATTTGTGAGATACAGTCGTATAGTTAACCTTGATACAATATAATCTTGGTCAGTTTGCGCCTTGTAGCTTATACGAGAATGATAGGTGCCTTCAAGCAATAGGGTGATATTTTCGTCTCTTTTGCGATTTTGTTATTTGACATAAGCGATATAAACTACAGTAAGGATGCATACACAAAGTGTGATTATTGTCTTTGAAAAGATATCTAAGTTCGTTAAAATTTATTTTTTTCTTAAAACATATTAATAAAACATATCTTTCATTGCATCTACTTGTGGGTTGAAGAAAAAGAACTTTTTTTCAGACTATTGTTAAGCTGAGCCGAATTGTCTTTCGAGTTGGGCAGGATTGTCTTTGGGCCAAATTGACTATAATCCGGCATAAATGATACTACAACTTTCCCATCCCCTCACCCTATTCGATCACACGGCTTGAATCCCCTGTTTTCTGGTAAACAGGGTCTTTCGGAAAAAAGAAAGAACCCTTTTCCCCATCATCACTCTTTTGGTTACATCCATATGTAACACAGTGCACCATCAATTCTATACAAAAGCACGATCGTAAGATATATCACATATACATTTACGTGGGGAAATTAAACACTTCAGTGGCTAGGTTGAACAGAAAGAATGTTCGTCATACCCATGTTTGGCACGCGGAAACTATCGATTGTGACGGAGATTGCCAAATAAGTTTTCATTTAAAAAGCTGATTTTTAAGCCTAATTAAACATTTTGATGGTATGCATATAAAACATATGCGTTTTGTTTATGACTATAATATCAGACTTTAGCAAAATATAGGTGGCCAGTGACCTTTAAGAATTCAAACTCATATTTTACAGGAATCATGAAGTCATGACAATTGGACAGCGATTGAATATTAAGTCTTAAAAACTGGACATCGATTTCACTGCCAGAACGGCAGTAGAAACGAACGATGTTGTTGTATAGTGTAAAGTCGATGTTCGAAGGCTATTCGTGTATAGTGTAAACTCTTTTTTTCGAAGAAGAATGCCTTCATGAATCCTTTAAAATACGATGTCCAATTATTAATTTATTAACATAACGATCATCGAAAAATAAATAACTAAATTTTAACCAACGTTTAGCAAGATAGGCAAATAGGTAAAGCACACATACAAGATAGCGTACGAATACATAAGTAGCTCCTTCCGGTGTGTGTGTGTGTGTGTGTGTGTGTGTGTGTGTGTGCATGTCAGATTTTTAACGTAGTTTTAACAATATTTTAGTCATATCACTACGATGTCTGCAGTGTGACAGTTTTTATAGTGATGTCTAGCACTGGGGCATCATGCCGTAGACATACGGCATGATGTCCCACCCAGTCACATTATCCTACTTAGGACAAACCAGTCCTAACACTAACTTCTTATTGCTGACAGCCAAGCGAGGCACCTTTTATGAACATTTTTTAAAAGTCTTTTGAAAGACTCGGTCGGGGTTCGAACCCACAACCTCCCGCTTCGGAGGCGGATGCTTTAACCACTAGACCACCGGAGCGGTAAGTTCCTTGCTGGTGTTTATGAACTAATATCTTATATTTTTCTGAGTTACATGGTACAAAATTTAGCCAGTCTAATACTTCTTACAACGGATTGGTAAAAAAAATAAATGTGTAATTATGTGCATTTTATCGATCCCAAACCTTGTTGTATCGTAATAAACAAAGATATTCACATGACCAGTTGCTGAAACGCAATCACGTTCCTCTCTTTGAAAAATACGGAACAGTTCTGGTAAGAAAGACGGAAAGGAAACAGCAAATCGCGGTATATGAAAGAGTGGACAAAGGGGAAGGACAACTCGCGGTACCGGAAATGTCATAATTGAACAATTCGTCGTATTTTTTTTATCAATACCAGAATATACTACTTGATACCCTAAATCAAAAGTTCCGATTCAAAGATGTTAAAATTGGTACAATAAATCTAACATTCCGAGTCAAAAATATTACAAAAGTTCATATATGTACACGTAAGTATCCTCCCAATTAGTATCTGAGATGCTAAAATGACAGATGCATACCTACGCAATTGTATCATAAGGCGTTAGGAATTCGACATAAAGCAGACGTGTCCACTTTGACAATTGACTTCATCTGTGAACATTTTAATTTTCAAATTAAAGTTCATCGTAATGAAAAGTATAACTAGTCTGTGGAAAATAAAAGGAAAAGGTAAATTTGCATCCGTAGGTTTTATGAATCTGGATTTATGTTTTACAATTAAAACTTTGGAAAAGGTTGAGAGATGGTGAGCATTGGTATCTACTAGAAATGATTCACAGACTCGATTGTATTAAACACAAAATAAACTTTTCTGATTTGATCACAGAAGTGCTTAGCACAGGTCCTACTGTGATACATCTTAGTATACCAGTACATTTATAACTAAATCTACCTTTATTCGGGTTAGTTTTCCAAACAACTAAGACAACTGATTACTTTCACTGACTTAATTATAGACGATCGGTCCAAAAGAGAAATCAACCATTTTTGTATACATTGTACATGACTATTATCTTCAAAGGTGTGAATCAAGCAAGTGCCGTTTTGTTTATCTAATTGATCTGGCATTTGGTCCTATTATAAAGAATTCGTTTAATATCCAGTTCCGCTTGATTCCCACGGTTTTCAGCTACGGGCTTTTCATTAACCGAGTTAGTGACCTATCATTCACCCGGACATACATACAAATTGCAGGTATATGTATAGGAAATTACGGAGTACTCCTTTTCATTTTATTTTATTGTAGGCATCTGGGACTTAAAAGTCCTGACCTCGAGGTCAGAAAAATATTCTCAAACTCAGATTCAACCTAAAAGTTTCTTATCTGATTGTATAATATCATAACGCAATGACCAATCAGACGTAAGGATTTGAGCCAAGTCTGAGCTGGCTCAATTTCTATAAATTTCTCTGAACGTTTCATCAGATTAAGAATCGCCATTTTCTTGCTTATGATATTTCTGATAATGCTTGGATTTAGTCAGAAGAAGCATATATATTTATTTATATATAAGGGATGATAAAAAAATAACTCATTGGTTTTAAAATGCTGCCAATCTAGAATCTTCAAATTTAAGGTAATCCTCAATATTTCATAAAAGATAAAGCAAAAATAATTTTTAGAAAATACACGGCATTTTGACTCTCTTAATTTCTAATATATATTTATTGTTTTGTGAAAGAAATCCTCACAACCTCTTATGACACTTGTTAAGAAGAATGCATGCAATTTTCCATGGATGAAATATTAGTTTCCAAGAAATATACTATATTAACTTCAATAAAATCATCAAGCTGGTTAAAACGAAATCCGCAAGCGTGGGTAGAGCAAAACGTAGGAAGTATGGTTAAAACGAAAAGAATATAAAAGACGATAATATGATTAAATTCGTATGAAAAATATGGATATGGTCTTCAACGTATTAAAATTAGAGCTTCATAAGTACTGATGAAAGATCCCTGAACCTCAAAATTTTTATCCGATTTCTAACATTAGATTTTATCTATTCCAAACGTTATCACTTATCTATTCATAACACTAGTTAGTACCTATTCAAAAAATCAATCCTTTAAAATATTACTAACAATTGTTTTTCTCTATTTTTTAACACCAATTCAAACTGGCCTTCTAACTACTGTATGTATTTGAGAAAAAAAAAACTTGCTAAACTTATTTTTCAACCCATAACTTGGATGCCGATTATGGATTATGTTGTTCATTCCTGTAAGACCTCAATGAAACATTAGAGACCCGGATGCATCTGTGAAGTTCACTTAATTTTTTTTTTTATGGTAATCCCAGTTAATTCCATATATAGGAATTAATAATGGTAAGATCATAATGATCTAAAATCAATTCTGGGGACCTGTTTTAATTCTTGGAGATTAAAACTGAAAAAGCGTTTGAGGGAAAAACAAAAATCAATTTAACATATTTAAAGACAAATACATTAATAAGTAAATACATTAATACATAAATACATTAACAAGCAAATTCATTAATAAATAAATTCAACAATAAGTAAATACATTACTAAGTACATAAATGAATGAAAAAAAACTGCATAAAAAGGTTTTTGTCAACAAGAAATATGTTTTAAAAATAGTCATATTTATATTTACATGTCTGGGTAACGGTGGAACTCTGACTACATAGTGATTAAAGTCATATTTGTATAATAATTATTTTGATGTAGTAGACTCATTTCCCCCTCCCTCCGTCTATATCTGTCTATCTGTCTGCCTGTGTTATATATATATATATATATATATATATATATATATATATATATATATATATATATATATATATATATATATATATATATATATATATATATATATATATATATATATATATATATATATATATATATATATATATATATATATATATATATATATATATATATATCAATCATATGCAATCGATTGTGTATCACATTGAATTTTGTATAAATTGTGTATATATACATACATATCATATGCAATCGATTGTGTATCACATTGAATTTTGTATTAAATAAATTGTATGGTAATGTTTGGTGCTATTAACTCGCTACTAGGGCCAAGTGCAGCATATTCATTTCGCCAAGTTTTTAATTAGGTTTTGCAAATGAGTTTGCATTGGAAAGGTTTCCAAACAGAATAACCATGAAAAACGATGGGTTTGCTCCAAGTCATCCAGATCAACTAGCAATTGCGACGCATTTCTAAAATCTTTGAAAATTTAATAACTTACATTTTGCTCCGACAATTAAAATCAGAATCGATGAGATCTGTGCATAGCCAGTAATCCACATCTTAGTTTTAATCCAAACTGAATTATGTTCTGGTTCCCTTGTTTGTATTGGTTTTCTAGCTTGCATCAATATAAACGTTCACTAGTGGTTGTCGCCATAAAGTAAGACTCCTAAATAGGCATGTACATTACAGGAGGAGGGGGAGAGGTACTAGAGGACCGGCAGTTTATTGATATACGTGACATATATATTGAATGTGATTGATCGGTTGGATTGCTCCTTCAATTACACATTCTACCGCAAGCAGTTTAACATTTAATGTATTCATCCGCTGCTTCTAGTACTCGAATCCGGAAACCATTTACTGTATATGTAATCCATAATATATATGTACTCCATACTTCGCTAAATAATCTTGAGTAGTTAGGCTTTCGACATTCGGTTTGCAATATTTCAAACTTTGAGAATATTATAAGGAGTTAAGTTGATGTTATTCAGTCTGAAACGTTTCCTTCGCCTGTGTGACGACACAAACAGGATGTAATGCTTTCTAACAAGGTTGTCTTGTTGATGTTGACCAGATTTTTGCTTTTTATTGTAATAATAGTATAAATTTTGGGCACAAATCTGAGATAACTTTTTTTCATTTTGTATTTTCATCAGGATGTTAGGCTATCGCTATGTATATAAGCATGTATATCGCGTCTCTTTTTATATATAATATATTTTGAAGATTATCTATCTACTTAATGTTTTTTTTTTATTTTCGTCTTTCACCTACACGCTTCTTTCTTTAATTATTTTTGCTGACAGCTATAAACAAATATATTGCAGCTGAACACACCTGTAATGGAACCAGTGTGTGAGACTAGAGACAGCTATAATTCCGATTTTTGAGTAAGAGTTCGCTCGGATTGGAGAGATAAGATTTTCTGCGGAAGTGCCTGGGGTACAGTCCAATATTTGTACACTTCCCTGGTGTGAAAATACTTCCGCATCGCGGAGAGGAGATATATATGACTAAATGAACTGTAATAACTGAAGGCGGGTGATTCATGATACAGGAATGTACAATTGTGTAATATATACATCATGTAGATTTGAATTATAACAAAATTATTTATTAACTGCGTAGGCAAAGAATGAAGACATAATTATTAGAAATGGTGTTAGCTTCCATCGTGGTAAAAAGCAGGCGTATTATTTCCACAATGCAACAATAAGAAAATTGAAATTAAATCTGTCTCTCTGTCTGTTTGTCTATGTATGTATGTATGTATGTATGTATGTATGTATGTATGTATGTATGTATGTATGTATGTATGTATGTATGTATGTATGTATGTATGTATGTATGAATGAATGTGTGTGTGTGCGTGTGTGTGTGTGTGTGCAGTATCATTGGTGGTCACGTGACCCTTCTTGATATATGCTGCGGGCATCCATTTTTCAATATTATCGTTTGTTTCTTTCCTGCAAGAAATAATGAAGTTCTCTGCCTGCATGGGACGTTGTGTGTGTGTGTGTGTGTGTGTGTGTGTGATTTAGATTTTTAACGTAGCTTTTAATAATGTTTCAGTTATATCGCTACGATGTCTGCAGTGTGGAAGTTTATAGTGATGTATAACACTTGGGCTTCATTCCGCAGACATGTACCATGATGTCCCACCCAGTCACATTATCCTGACATCAGGCCAACCAGTCCTAACACTAACAACGTAATGCTGAGCGCCAAGCGAGGTAGCTGTTAGTACCATTTTTGTAAGTCTTTGGTATGACTCGGCCGGAGTTCGAACCCACGACCTTTTGCATCCGAGGCGGACGCTCTCTAACTACCAGGCCACCGGAGCGGTTTTGGATAGATCATCAAATTATCACATGAAATGTCCCTCATGAACAACAATCTAATTCGAATGTATATATTTGTATATATTGATTAAAAATAACAAAACAAACACGAAACAATACATCCCAAGCATGTATTGCTTAGACAGAAAGTAAATCAAACCAGTGAATGGGGGAGGGAGGAGGTTGAGGAGTTACGCCATTAAAGAATGCTTTTTTTTGAGACACATCAGGTTGGAAATGCCAACTTATTTAACATCATCAACTGCTGTATAAGGAAGCAACAGTCAATATGTGACTGTTTTTGAATGTTACAACCATCCTCCCTCCCTGAACCATGCAAATTGAAATGAAGTTTAGACCTTGCACTACTCCCCACCACCCCACCACCACACCACCCACACTTGTGACGATTTTCGTTCAGAAAAGGTTATCATAATTAAGAGGATTAAGAGGGGCGTTATAGGCAGGTGGAGAAAACCAAATAATTTTACATTAATTAATCTCGTCACTTTAATGTAATATAATAAAAATGAAGTAAAAGGAATATTTCGCATGTATTTTATCTTCAAAGTCGATATAAGGTGCATTGGATTCGAGTTTATTTAGTGTAGAAACTATTCTAAGAGTAACTGAATTTCGTTAATATTTTTGTAATATGTTTGTAACAAGATGTTCAATAGATGTGCTGAATTGTGCACGGCAAATTGATTATAAAAAAATATACCATTAATGGTGC
Source organism: Potamilus streckersoni (assembly GCA_016746295.1). NCBI lineage: Eukaryota > Metazoa > Mollusca > Bivalvia > Unionida > Unionidae > Potamilus > Potamilus streckersoni. Next base: position 872,064 of record JAEAOA010001799.1, on the reverse strand, counting down.
AGTTGTCAAGATTCCTGACATTATTTGAATGAAATTAGAAAGAAATTTAAATATCCTTATGATTCATCCGGCAATAATGTGATTTTCTTTGCTTTGTTTTTTTTTGGAAGTAAAACTCACATAAACAACTTATATTTTTTGTTAACATTACGTTCACTTTTTAGCTGTTTGATCATGCAGTTACAATCAATGTCATCATTTTCAATGTTAGCTTTGCCCACGTCTTCCGTAATTTGATTTACCAGACTTAAGTGAATATACTGTAGCGGAAATGGTCTTTCGGCTACACTGCGCCGAGTCTCGCTATGTCGGGTTCTTTATGATAGGTCTTATAGTTGGAGTGATACCCCGCTGAATCGGTCTGAAGACTGGCAATCGAGAGTGTGACAGATTTCCACCTCAGCGGGATACCGGCTTATTTCTGATTTTCTTGGGTGCCGCCGACTTGGTCACAGCTAGTCGCAGGGTCGCTGACTGGTCGCAGTCGCCGACTTGTCGCAGAGTCGCCAACTGGGTCGCAGGGTCGCCGACTGGTCGTAGAGCCACCGATTGGTCGCAGTCGCCGACTTGGTCGCAGAGTCGCCGACTGTCGCAGTCTTGGTCGCCAACTGGTCACAGGGTCGCCGACTGGTCGCAGTCGCCGACTGGGTCGCCGAGTCGCCGACTGGTTGCAGTCGCCGACTTGGTCGCAGTGTCGCAGGTCGCCGACTGGTCATAGTCGCCGACTTGGTCACAGCTAGTCGCAGGCTCGCCGACTGTGTCGCTGTCTCGGTCGCCGACTGGTCACAGAGTCGCCGACTGGTCGCAGTCGCCGAGTCGCCGATTGGGTCGCAGGGTCGCAGACTGGTCGCAGAGTCGCAGACTGTCGCAGTCGCTGACTTGGTCACAGCTAGTCGCAGGGTCGCCGACTGTGTTGCAGGGTCGCCGACTGGTCGCAGACTGTCGCAGTCGCCGACTTGGTCACAGCTAGTCGCAGGGTCGCCGACTGTGTTGCAGGGTCGCCGAATGGTCGCAGAGTCGCCGAATGGTCGCAGAGTCGCCGAATGGTCGCAGAGTCGCAGACTGTCTCAGTCGCCAACTTGGTCACAGCTAGTCGCAGGGTCGCCGACTGTGTTGCAGGGTCGCCGACTGGTTGCAGAATCGCAGACTGTCGCAGTCGCCGACTTGGTCACAGCTAGTCGCAGGGTCGCCGACTGTGTTGCAGGGTCGCCGAATGGTCGCAGAGTCGCCGAATGGTCGCAGAGTCGCAGACTGTCTCAGTCGCCAACTTGGTCACAGCTAGTCGCAGGGTCGCCGACTGTGTTGCAGGGTCGCCGACTGGTTGCAGAGTTGCAGACTGTCGCAGTCGCCGACTGTGTCGACTGGTCGCAGAGTGGCAGGGTCGCCGACTTGTCGCAGTGTCGCTGACTAGTCGCAGTCGCCGACTTGGTCGCAGCGTCGCCGACTGGTCGCAGTCGCCGAGCTGTCGCAGGAGATCGAGAGAGAGTTTCGACAATGCGAAATAACGAAGGAAGAGCTATCCTCGGTCTAAACGTGTATTGCCGCAAGACCTCTGCGTTGCTTGGACGAGCCTTGTAGCGCTGGCTGCTGGTCGATGAAAGACCTTGTCCCTACCCTTTTCAGATTCCTGGCCTGCTTCTTCCTACCCAAGGATTACGACCAAGTGTGCTTGCCGTGGCGGGGTGGTTATACTGCTACACTGCACGGGACGTCTTCACTCTATGCCGGTTATTTACACACTCCACCTAGCAGCCACACTTGGTCCGTATATATACCCAGACGGAATTACGTGACCCAAAGCTAAGACGATAGATGGCACTAGAAAGACGCCAAACATTCGAGATAACAATATAAATTTAACAAAACGAATATTATATAACGAAACGAAAACAAATTGAAGTCCATGGGGTTTCCTCGTTACAATACTATAACCATAATGATTAAACGGTGATGACAATGGCAAGAATCCACGTGAGTGCCCCTAATATGCCATACAATGCAGCATAAAATCCTGAAAAACCGACATTGACATTGAAGTTATTATTCAATGAACGAACGAATTCATGAATTATATATATATATATATATATATATATATATATATATATATATATATATATATATATATATATATATAGAGAGAGAGAGAGAGAGAGAGAGAGAGAGAGAGAGAGAGAGAGAGAGAGAGAGTTTCGACAGTGCGAAATAACGAAAGAAGAGCTATCCTCGGTCTAAACGTGTATTGTCGCAAGACCTCTGCGTTGCTTGGACGAGCCTTGTAGGGCTGGCTGCTGGTCGATGAAAGACCTTGTCCGTACCCTTTTCAGATTCCTGGCCTGCTTCTTCCTACCCAAGGATTACGACCAAGTGTGCTGCCGTGGCGGGGTGGTTATACTGCTACACTTTTTTTTTCTTCCATAAAATCTTTATTTCATATTTACATTGTAAAATTTACAATAGATACTATTACAAGAGCACTCATACAAACACTATTGCTCTCCCTCACATTCATAATTCTGCGAATATTTGAATGTACAAACATATGTTACATACACATACATATACACACACATATATACATATGCATACCATTGACGTATCACATAAATTTATACATATACATATATACATACATACACATGCACACACATTCATATATACACCTATACACACATATTCACTTACATATACACACATATACATATAATACATACATACACAAACATATATATATATATATATTCAAAATCAATAAAATACATATTACATACGCATATACTTATATACATTTATATAGAACCACATACAAAGACATGACTAACGTATACATATACATATATACATCATATATATTTTTATATACACGTCTAGATGATGTTGTACACAAAAGATTTTTTTTCCATTTTGACATTATATATTATTTGACATTTGTTTAATATTGAAATTTATTATTGTTTCTAAACTTTTTAAGGTGGATTTCAACATTTTGGCTACAGACTATATGATGAGAGGTAAAAGCATGTACAATCGGTTTTGTGGAGATCGAATAGTAAGTAGTAAGTATTATTCCAGGCTAATATCAATTATTAATTCAAAATTATGAAGGGAACAGAATAGTCCAGCTAGACACCATTTATCGATAAAGTGCATAATATTAAGTCTGGAAAAGTCAGCTTTAATTCTACATTTCAATCGAGAAATAAAGAATGATAACAAGGTCTTACTAGTTACCACTTCTTTATGATAATACGCTTGTAAACGTTTACTCCATATTGTATATTTGTATTCAGCGCATAGTAAAAGGCATAAGTCCTTGAATTCAGGTTCCGGGAAAGAGGCTTCATTTGGGATAAGGCCGAATTTAAGGAAAGTATAAAATGTATTAAAAGAGTTTCTGAGTAAGGTTAATTATTGTCGAATTAACGATGAAATCTGCTATGTTTTGTGAAACATATAGTCGATCCAGTCTACTTGCAAGCATTGGTAACGAGGGGTCTAGTGTGTTTCTGTACCATGTATATATTTTTGATGACGGGTTTAATTTCCGAAATGTATCAATTAGCTTGAAGTTAGATATAAGAGTTTTCAATGTTTGGATAGATTTATCGCTATAATTAGTTAGGTTACCAACTCGGTCGAGATTTGAATTGGTAACACAATTGAAGTCTCCTGCAAGAATGATATTGTGTTGTCCTGTTAGATATGTAAACAATGAGGTAAAAAATTCACATTTCTCCGAATCAGGGATAGGGGCATATATGTTTATAGCACGGTATTGTATATTATTTACTTTGAAATCAACACAAAGTATTCTACCGTCAAAATCGGTTTCATATTTTGTAAATGTTATGTTAGGGTTAAAATTGATAATAGCAACTCCAGATGAACGGCTCGAGCCAAAACTCCATGCGGCACAGCAACTTTGTAATTTATCTTGAATTTTTAAAGTAAGGTTTTTATTTTCTACATGAGTTTCTTGTAGGAATACAAGGTCAATGTTATGAAACGATACCAAGTTTCTAATTTCGTAAAGTTTTTGATCTGTATTGACTCGAAGGCCATTGCTGTTTAATGTAAGAATGTTAATTGTACTCATATGTTGTTTGTTAATGGGATAGAATGTCCACAATAAGTCGTTTGTGCACGAGAGGCACAGCTAGATCGTATAATCTGAACTCGAGATGAGTAAAATTCATTATACATGGTAGTATTATATGTAACGATAATGTAGTAAGGGAGGGTGTATACGTAAGGAATAAAATACAATAAATGAAACTAAGTGAAGGACATGAACAATATATGAATGTGAATGTCATTACTATGAATGTTATACTTGCTGTGGGATAAGGAAAGGGAATATGAAGGATAATATATATGTGAAAAGAATTGCATGTTATGATTACAAATAAACACAAACCTGAAATCATTGTGACTGAAATTTTAGCCAGGACTAGTTCTGAAATATTTAATCCGTTAGACTTAGTCATTGTCCATTTTACTGTCCGTGTGTATGCCGGGTCCATTTCTTTGTATTCATTATCCGTGGGCATTCCAAATTCGTTTTAACGTATTTTCTAATTTGAGGTATAATCAGGAGTTTTGTATTTCCATACTTGTATCACTTTTTTCACCATGGCTTCTTTTAGACTTTTTTGATGTCACAACTTGCCATGTGTATGTTTCTAGATCAAACAGTTCTCTTTTATCTGTTTTGGCTTGAGCTGAATCTTCTTCCAAGGTAGGATCTGTTATCTCGTTTACTTCCTCTTCTGATATTTGTGAGGCGTCTGAAGAAGCGGGCTTGGTGGGGCGATCTTCTGGGTTGCTCTCGTTTGATGCGGGGGTTGATGAGGTTGCAGGTGTTTCTCTTCTCTTACTTGAGCTGATGGGCTTGGAGTAGGTAGCTGTGGGGCGACACGTCCTTTATTGTTTACTACTGTCGCATATGTGGCAACTTTGTCTGGGCAGTCTTTTCTTAGATGCCCAGTCTGACGGCATTTCAAGCAAATTGGGGGGCGGCCTTTCATCGTTATTAGCATTCCACATGTTCCCAGTGACACGATGTGGGGGATGTTTCTACTGTCGAATTCTGTGGTACGAAGTTTCACTGTTCGAGTACCATTTTCGACTATTGTATCCTTATTTAACACTGTCTTGTCTTTGGTAATTTCTAAAATCTCTCCATAATCCTTTAGTACATCTTTGATAATGCTGTCATTTATGAAGAGTGGTAGCCAGTGAATTCGCAGGTCTACAATCAGGTTTGCAATGTATTTTATACCGTCTCCAGTACCTCCTTTGGCTTTTTCTTGAGATCGCAAGACAGCGTGCCATGGAGAGTTTTCCCCCTCTCTATATAGACCTTCTATATCTGCGATACTTACACCTACAGCATCAAGTTTGCGGAGGACGTCTTCTCGTGAAATCCTACCTTCAATCTTGATTGTCCTCAGATAAACGTCTGAATTAACGTATTTCGAAACATTCATATCTATTCGGCGATACATGACGGAAAAATTCCAAAATTTTGCGACAAAACTTGTTGTTTTGAAAAATACTTTATGGCCAAAGTAACGTGTGAGCTGGTGAAACCGCCTAGCTGATCACGGTACTCCCTGATCCAGGTAAGTATACTTGGTCACAGCTAGTCGCAGGGTCGCCGACTGTGTTGCAGGGTCGCCGAATGGTCGCAGAGTCGCAGACTGTCTCAGTCGCCAACTTGGTCACAGCTAGTCGCAGGGTCGCCGACTGTGTTGCAGGGTCGCCGAATGGTCGCAGAGTCGCAGACTGTCGCAGTCGCCGACTTGGTCACATTTAGTCGCAGGGTCGCCGACTGTGTTGCAGGGTCGCCGACTGGTCGCAGAGTCGCAGACTGTCGCAGTCGCCGACTGTGTCGACTGGTCGCAGAGTGGCAGGGTCGCCGACTTGTCGCAGTGTCGCCGACTAGTCGCAGTCGCCGACTTGGTCGCAGCGTCGCCGACTGGTCGCAGTCGCCGACCTGTCGCAGGAGATCGAGAGAGAGTTTCGACAGTGCGAAATAACGAAAGAAGAGCTATCCTCGGTCTAAACGTGTATTGTCGCAAGACCTCTGCGTTGCTTGGACGAGCCTTGTAGCGCTGGCTGCTGGTCGATGAAAGACCTTGTCCCTACCCTTTTCAGATTCCTGGCCTGCTTCTTCCTACCCAAGGATTACGACCAAGTGTGCTTGCCGTGGCGGGGTGGTTATACTGCTACACTGCACGGGACGTCTTCACTCTATGCCGGTTATTTACACACTCCACCTAGCAGCCACACTTGGTCCGTATATATACCCAGACGGAATTACGTGACCCAAAGCTAAGACGATAGATGGCACTAGAAAGACGCCAAACATTCGAGATAACAATATAAATTTAACGAAACGAATATTATATAACGAAACGAAAATAATTGAAGTCCATGGGGTTTCCTCGTTACAATACTATAACCATAATGATTAAACGGTGATGACAATGGCAATAATCCACGTGAGTGCCCCTAATATGCCATACAATGCAGCATAAAATCCTGAAAAACCGACATTGACATTGAAGTTATTATTCAATGAAGGAACGAATTCATGAATTATATATATATATATATATATATATATATATATATATATATATATATATATATATATATATATAGAGAGAGAGAGAGAGAGAGAGAGAGAGAGAGAGAGAGAGAGAGAGAGAGAGAGAGAGAGAGAGAGTTTCGACAGTGCGAAATAACGAAAGAAGAGCTATCCTCGGTCTAAACGTGTATTGTCGCAAGACCTCTGCGTTGCTTGGACGAGCCTTGTAGCGCTGGCTGCTGGTCGATGAAAGACCTTGTCCGTACCCTTTTCAGATTCCTGGCCTGCTTCTTCCTACCCAAGGATTACGACCAAGTGTGCTTGCCGTGGCGGGATGGTTATACTGCTACACTTTTTTTTTTCTTCCATAAAATCTTTATTTCATATTTACATTGTAAAATTTACAATAGATACTATTACAAGAGCACTCATACAAACACTATTGCTCTCCCTCACATTCATAATTCTGCGAATATTTGAATGTACAAACATATGTTACATACACATACATATACACACACATATATACATATGCATACCATTGACGTATCACATAAATTTATACATATACATATATACATACATACACATGCACACACATTCATATATACACCTATACACACATATTCACTTACATATACACACATATACATATAATACATACATACACAAACATATATATATATTCAAAATCAATAAAATACATATTACATACGCATATACTTATATACATTTATATAGAACCACATACAAAGACATGACTAACGTATACATATACATATATACATCATATATATTTTTATATACACGTCTAGATGATGTTGTACACAAAAGATTTTTTTCCATTTTGACATAATATATTATTTGACATTTGTTTAATATTGAAATTTATTATTGTTTCTAAACTTTTTAAGGTGGATTTCAACATTTTGGCTACAGACTATATGATGAGAGGTAAAAGCATGTACAATCGGTTTTGTGGAGATCGAATAGTAAGTAGTAAGTATTATTCTAGGCTAATATCAATTATTAATTCAAAATTATGAAGAGAACAGAATAGTCCAGCTAGACACCATTTATCGATAAAGTGCACAATATTAAGTCTGGAAAAGTCAGCTTTGATTCTACATTTCAATCGAGAAATAAAGAATGATAACAAGGTCTTACTAGTTACCACTTCTTTATGATAATACGCTTGTAAACGTTTACTCCATATTGTATATTTGTATTCAGCGCATAGTAAAAGGCATAAGTCCTTGAATTCAGGTTCCGGGAAAGAGGCTTCATTTGGGATAAGGCCGAATTTAAGGAAAGTATAAAATGTATTAAAAGAGTTTCTTGAAAGTTTTTTCAGCCATTTGATAATGAGCTTCTGTAGAGGTAATATTAATTTGCATTCGAAAAATATATGATCAGTAGTTTCAATGTTGCTGCAAAAAAGGCATAATTTAGATTTGGATATATGTTTTAAAAACATGTTGTAGTTAACGGGTAAAATGTCATGTATGGTTTTAAAAGACACATCTCTAGTGATGGGATCTAAAACTTTATTGTGTAGGTTTTTCCAAATGTTGATGAAGTTTAAGTCGTATAGTTTGGTTATTTTGGGTTCTAGAAGGTAGTTTCGTAATTGTCTTTGATAAAATAATTTTGTGGGGATTTGACCAAAAGTGAGATCGGGATTATGCTCGTAAAAGTCTTTGAAAATGGTTATGCACTTTTGGTAAAATTCTGGTACATATAATGTATGAGTAAACTTGTTAAGGCCTAAATTAGGGTTGAAAGATCTTAATTGTAACCCGATCCAATACCTAGCAAAATCTTTCCATTTGGCTAAATACTCATCATCGAGTAATTTTTGAATATGTTGTACACGTATTGCCTGTATTTTACATTTTAAATGGGTGATGTTTAAACCCCCATTACGGAGTGTGTTGATACATACGGCTCTAGCAAGAGGTTCGAATTTAGAATTCCACAAAAAAATGAAGATGTTCCTATTGATGATTTTCTCATAATGTTTAGGTAGATCAGTCACAGTTGCAGTATACCAAATTTTGCTGCAGGCTAAAAGATTAATAACATGGGACTTAGAAATGAGAGGAAGATTTCTGCGTTTCCATAGTAATAGTGTATTCGTCAGTTTAGTAACATTTTTATTCCAGTGATCATCATTATTTAAATTGTTACCAAAATAAAAACCTACAATTTTTTGATTGTCAATCCAAGAGATGCCGAAAGGGTGATCACTGCGGTTTCTCCATTTACCCATAAACATGCCGTTAGATTTACTGTAATTTACCTTTGCGCCTGAAGCGCGATCATACATACGAGACCAAAATAAGTACCGCTCAATCGATTTGTCCGTGCAACAGAATCCTGTACTATCGTCCGCGTAAAGGGAGATCTTACAGGTCTCTGTTGCACCTGGAACTTGAATACCTATAATATCTGGTTCATTTCGAATTTTAATTGCAAAAGGTTCATACACTATTACATATAAAAGTGGGGAAAGACTGCAACCTTGACGAACTCCTCTGGAAATTAAAAAGGAATCTGAAATAAGATTGTTTACTATAACTGATGAACGAATATCAGTATAAAAAATCGAGATCCATTTAATAAAATCTGGATGAAATCCAAAGGATTTTAACGTTTTTAACATAAATTGATAATTTACTCTATCAAAAGCCTTTTCTTGATCTAAAGATATAAACGCACATGATAGTTCTTTTTGTTGTATGTAGTCACAAATATTTCGTATAAGGTGACCGTTGTCAAAAATAGATCGACCTTTAACTCCGCATGTTTGATCTATGTGTATTATTTTGGACATAACATTACCAAGTCGATTAGTAATAATTTTTGATAAAATTTTGTAATCTAAATTTAATAAGGAGATGGGTCTCCAATTTTTCATATCACTTGAATTTTGAAGATCTTTACATAATAATGTTATATAGGATAGTTTTTGTGAGTCAGACAGAGTATTTGATTCAAAGATCAAATTATATAAACGGACTAACGTGTCGCTTAAGAATTCAAAAAACGTGACGTAAAACTCTTTTGTAAGACCGTCAGGTCCAGGTGATTTATTTGACTTCATCATACTTAAAGATTTCCAAATTTCCGCTTTAGTGATTGGTCCAGTAAGAAAACAATTATCTTCTGCGGTTAATTGAGGTAACCCAGTTAAAAATTCTTCAAATAATTCTTCATCAATTGTTTCAGTGGTAAATAGGTTCGAATAAAAATTTTTAAAACAGTTTAAAATATCAACAGTAGAGTTATAGGTCACGTTATTATGTTCAATTTTAGTGATAGTTTTCTGACAACCCTTCTTGTTTTCTAATTGAAAAAAGAATTGGCTCGGTCTTTCGTTATTATCTAAAATTTTTGCTTTACTCCTAATGACTGATCCTATATATTTTTCATTTTGTAATTCTTTGATAGACATACGGAGTTCTTGTATTTGAAGAAAAAGTTCTTCGTTATTAACTAAGTCATATTTTTGTTTTAGATGTTGGTAATCTTTTTTCATTGATTTAATTGCATAGTTTTTAATGTTACTAAGTTGTTTGGAATATCGAATAATTTCTTCTTTAAGTTTATGTTTTAGCTCATCCCAATATTCTAGTGTGAGGTTGTGATATTTTAGTTCTCTCTCTATTAGGTTAGCAATGAGTGTTTTCAAAGTAGTATGGTTCAAATGCGAGTTATTGCATTTCCAGTATCCCTTACCATATGATATTGATGAATTACATGTGATGGATAAAATTGCTGCATCGTGGTCAGACTGAGTAAAGTTAATTATTGTCGAATTAACGATGAAATCTGCTATGTTTTGTGAAACATATAGTCGATCCAGTCTACTTGCAAGCATTGGTAACGAGGGGTCTAGTGTGTTTCTGTACCATGTATATATTTTTGATGACGGGTTTAATTTCCGAAATGTATCAATTAGCTTGAAGTTAGATATAAGAGTTTTCAATGTTTGGATAGATTTATCGCTATAATTAGTTAGGTTACCAACTCGGTCGAGATTTGAATTGGTAACACAATTGAAGTCTCCTGCAAGAATGATATTGTGTTGTCCTGTTAGATATGTAAACAATGAGGTAAAAAATTCACATTTCTCCGAATCAGGGATAGGGGCATATATGTTTATAGCACGGTATTGTATATTATTTACTTTGAAATCAACACAAAGTATTCTACCGTCAAAATCGGTTTCATATTTTGTAAATGTTATGTTAGGGTTAAAATTGATAATAGCAACTCCAGATGAACGGCTCGAGCCAAAACTCCATGCGGCACAGCAACTTTGTAATTTATCTTGAATTTTTAAAGTAAGGTTTTTATTTTCTACATGAGTTTCTTGTAGGAATACAAGGTCAATGTTATGAAACGATACCAAGTTTCTAATTTCGTAAAGTTTTTGATCTGTATTGACTCGAAGGCCATTGCTGTTTAATGTAAGAATGTTAATTGTACTCATATGTTGTTTGTTAATGGGATAGAATGTCCACAATAAGTCGTTTGTGCACGAGAGGCACAACTAGATCGTATAATCTGAACTCGAGATGAGTAAAATTCATTATACATGGTAGTATTATATGTAACGATAATGTAGTAAGGGAGGGTGTATACGTAAGGAATAAAATACAATAAATGAAACTAAGTGAAGGACATGAACAATATATGAATGTGAATGTCATTACTATGAATGTTATACTTGCTGTGGGATAAGGAAAGGGAATATGAAGGATAATATATATGTGAAAAGAATTGCATGTTATGATTAAAAATAAACACAAACCTGAAATCATTGTGACTGAAATTTTAACCAGGACTAGTCCTGAAATATTTAATCCGTTAGACTTAGTCATTGTCCATTTTACTGTCCGTGTGTATGCCGGGTCCATTTCTTTGTATTCATTATCCGTGGGCATTCCAAATTCGTTTTAACGTATTTTCTAATTTGAGGTATAATCAGGAGTTTTGTATTTCCATACTTGTATCACTTTTTTCACCATGGCTTCTTTTAGACTTTTTTGATGTCACAACTTGCCATGTGTATGTTTCTAGATCAAACAGTTCTCTTTTATCTGTTTTGGCTTGAGCTGAATCTTCTTCCAAGGTAGGATCTGTTATCTCGTTTACTTCCTCTTCTGATATTTGTGAGGCGTCTGAAGAAGCGGGCTTGGTGGGGCGATCTTCTGGGTTGCTCTCGTTTGATGCGGGGGTTGATGAGGTTGCAGGTGTTTCTTCTCTTACTTGAGCTGATGGGCTTGGAGTAGGTAGCTGTGGGGCGACACGTCCTTTATTGTTTACTACTGTCGCATATGTGGCAACTTTGTCTGGGCAGTCTTTTCTTAGATGCCCAGTCTGACGGCATTTCAAGCAAATTGGGGGGCGGCCTTTCATCGTTATTAGCATTCCACATGTTCCCAGTGACACGATGTGGGGGATGTTTCTACTGTCGAATTCTGTGGTACGAAGTTTCACTGTTCGAGTACCATTTTCGACTATTGTATCCTTATTTAACACTGTCTTGTCTTTGGTAATTTCTAAAATCTCTCCATAATCCTTTAGTACATCTTTGATAATGCTGTCATTTATGAAGAGTGGTAGCCAGTGAATTCGCAGGTCTACAATCAGGTTTGCAATGTATTTTATACCGTCTCCAGTAACTCCTTTGGCTTTTTCTTGAGATCGCAAGACAGCGTGCCATGGAGAGTTTTGCCCCCTCTCTATATAAACCTTCTATATCTGCGATACTTACACCTACAGCATCAAGTTTGCGGAGGACGTCTTCTCGTGAAATCCTACCTTCAATCTTGATTGTCCTCAGATAAACGTCTGAATTAACGTATTTCGAAACATTCATATCTATTCGGCGATACATGACGGAAAAATTCCAAAATTTTGCGACAAAACTTGTTGTTTTGAAAAATACTTTATGGCCAAAGTAACGTGTGAGCTGGTGAAACCGCCTAGCTGATCACGGTACTCCCTGATCCAGGTAAGTATACTTGGTCACAGCTAGTCGCAGGGTCGCCGACTGTGTTGCAGGGTCGCCGAATGGTCGCAGAGTCGCCGAATGGTCGCAGAGTCGCAGACCGTCTCAGTCGCCAACTTGGTCACAGCTAGTCGCAGGGTCGCCGACTGTGTTGCAGGGTCGCCGAATGGTCGCAGAGTCGCAGACTGTCGCAGTCGCCGACTTGGTCACAGTTAGTCGCAGGGTCGCCGACTGTGTTGCAGGGTCGCCGACTGGTCGCAGACTGTCGCAGTCGCCGACTGTGTCGACTGGTCGCAGAGTGGCAGAGTCGCCGACTTGTCGCAGTGTCGCCGACTAGTCGCAGTCGCCGACTTGGTCGCAGCGTCGCCGACTGGTTGCAGTCGCCGACCTGTCGCAGGAGATCGAGAGAGAGAGAGTTTCGACAGTGCGAAATAACGAAAGTCGAGCTATCCTCGGTCTAAACGTGTATTGTCGCAAGACCTCTGCGTTGCTTGGACGAGCCTTGTAGCGCTGGCTGCTGGTCGATGAAAGACCTTGTCCGTACCCTTTTCAGATTCCTGGCCTGCTTCTTCCTACCCAAGGATTACGACCAAGTGTGCTTGCCGTGGCGGGGTGGTTATACTGCTACACTGCACGGGACGTCTTCACTCTATGCCGGTTATTTACACACTCCACCTAGCAGCCACACTTGGTCCGTATATATACCCAGACGGAATTACGTGACCCAAAGCTAAGACGATAGATGGCACTAGAAAGACGCCAAACATTCGAGATAACAATATAAATTTAACGAAACGAATATTATATAACGAAACGAAAATAATTGAAGTCCATGGGGTTTCCTCGTTACAATACTATAACCATAATGATTAAACGGTGATGACAATGGCAATAATCCACGTGAGTGCCCCTAATATGCCATACAATGCAGCATAAAATCCTGAAAAACCGACATTGACATTGAAGTTATTATTCAATGAACGAACGAATCACGAATTATATATATATATATATATATATATATATATATATATATATATATATATATATATATATATATATATATATATATAGAGAGAGAGAGAGAGAGAGAGAGAGATTTACCTTGTGATAACCGTACCATTGTGCTATTTGTTTGTGATTTTATTGTAATAAAAGAATGCTTTCTTTATTCCTCAGGTTTTTAAATGAACACATATGCATTGAATGTTAATATAATGCGCTGGGTATTTTTCTCCTATATCTTAAATATTCTAAAATCTCAGTTTCTTTTAAAGATTCAAAGTTTTTATGCTGTTTACTATATCTATAATTCTATTCTGCGTCTTCTAAGGGATCGTGCCTCAGAAAGAGATGTTACTGAGGAATAATTCTTGCCATGAAGCAACTTACCGAACATCGTCGCTGAAGGCGAAAACGTGTCTTTGACACACCAAATATTTTAATGTCGTAATGTTTCTGGCTGGTTTCCAAAAGAAACAAAAATCATCATCTCCTTTCCATCCTTTACTTCAACGGGAGGAATGTCTGCTGATCTGTGTCGAGTAGTTTATATTATCTTCGGTAAAAGAACAACTCATTTCTGGCTGCATTTGTATTGAATTACTTGGATATTTGTACCTTTTAGGATCTTCTAATTTTCCATAGTTGTATTTTATGTGCTTTCATGCTTTGTTATTTATTGTCATTGACACGTTTTAGCAATGCTACTAACATTAACTCCTTTGGATGGAAATTTGTTTTCTTTTGCAACTACTAGGTAAATTGTTCAGTCAGCGATTCTTACGGTTGGGAAAGTGTTTTCTTGTCTTCCTGTCAAATGCGTTTGCACAGTTGACTGATGTCTGTGTAGGTCATTTTACGTTCAGAACCGAAGTAAATTTGTCCATACTTCCATATTGATTACTTGTCAATCATTTACAACACTATAAAGCCCACCATTTAAAGCTCTTAAGTCAACCATTTAAGACTATACTTCCATATTGATTACTTGTCAATCATTTACAACACTATAAGGCCCACCATTTAAAGCTCTTTAAGTCAACCATTTAAGACCATACTTCCATGTTGATTACTTGTCAATCATTTACAACACTATACGGCCCACCTTTTAAAGCTCTTTAAGTCAACCATTTAAGACCATACTTCCATATTGATTACTTGTCAATCATTTACAACACTATACGGCCCACAATTTAAAGTTCTTTAAGTCAACCATTTAAGACCATACTTCCATATTAATTACTTGTCAATCATTTACAACGCTATAAGGCACACAATTTAAAGTTCTTTAAGTCAACCATTTAAGACCATACTTCCATATTGATTACTTGTCAATCATTTACAACACTATAAGGCCCACCATTTAAAGCTCTTTAAGTCAACCATTTAAGACCATACTTCCATATTGATTACTTGTCAATCATTTACAACACTATAAGGCCCACCATTTAAAGCTCTTTAAGTCAACCATTTAAGACCATACTTCCATATTGATTACTTGTCAATCATTTACAACACTATAAGGCCCACCATTTAAAGCTGTTTAAGTCAACCATTTACGACCATACTTCCATATTGATTACTTGTCAATCATTTTAAAAGCTATAAGGCCCACCATTTAAAGTTCTTTAAGTCAACCATTTAAGAGGTTCTAAATTCATTTGTTTAAAACGCTGTAAAGTCAGATAATTTAAATTCTCTACCGTTAATAATTTAAAATGTTATAAAGTCATCCATTTTAAAATCTATAAAGTTAACCATTGAAAACTTTACGCTTCATAAATTCTTTTTTATAAGTTGTCTTGGAATGTTATCACCAAATGAACAGGACGACTGTACAAACAGAAGCTGTTGTTTTCAACTATATGTATTGGTTCAGCAATCCTTTCACGCGTATAAATGTTTTTAGATTTGTCAAGTTCTGCCGTTCTTATCCTAAATCATATGGGTCGTCATTGGTTGAACTAAATCAACATTCTATATTTTGTTTTGTTTATTAGTTGTAGATTAACCTTTATATTATACTAGAACTGCTTTTTCTCACATCAAAAGAATCATTTTTTCCATCCGTATACCACATTGCTTTAACCATCTTATTGTCAGGGTCTACGATACGTATCTAAATGCTTTCAGCATTAAATATACTATATAAATCAACAGTTTTGGACATATTTCTGATGTTTGAAGTAAAAACGAATCAACATATATTCTCGTTTGTGTTATCTGGAGCACAGAGAGGCAGATCACACTACTGAGGCATCCATCTTTATAAATACGCACACATTATCTCTTGATACAGATATTAATGACGTCATAGTAATCTCGTGAGATATTTCTGTCACTTATATAAAAAAAAGATTAATTAATTACAATGTAACTTTTCCAAATTATTTATATTGCACGAAAAAAAATGTGTTGTGCATAAAAATGTTTAATGCACTTGCAAATAAGAGGTTGTTCTGCAATGATCCTTGTAAATTTAAATTGAAAATATGGCGAAGACAACACAGCCGTATACTTGATCCGTATATTTTTTGTATCACTTTTGATAAGGGGCCTCGAGTGGCCGAGTGGTCTAAAGAGCTTACCGTTACGGATCACTGCCATCTCACCTCTGTCTGCGTGAGTTCGAGTTCGAGTCCAGACTCGGCTAACGTAGGTTAGTGAGAAAGCCTTCTGTAGCTTCTCGTGGGTCGGTGGTTCTTTCCTGGGTTTTTTCTAGGTTCTTCTTCCACCATAAATACTGGACGCCATGTATAGCCTATCTTGTGCTGAAAATGGCGTTAAACCCTATAACAACAACAACATTTTTGATAAAAGATATATGTCCTCTAGAAATTTGTCATATAGGGTTACAGGGATTCGCTCTGCAACAAGTTTTGAAGCTTCGGTAAACAGATATTTTAAATTGAAGCAATGACTTTATGACCTAACCATGACCAAGTCTGTATAAACCTGTTGAGTTCTCTATTAGTACTAATTAAGGAAATGAAAATCATAATTAGAATTTAAATGCTGTCAGTTAAATGTTTTCATTTCCATCTCCTCTTTGCTTTATAAATCTGTACTGAATTGCCAACCTTGTTGCACTGCATAATATTGATTCGTGAACCGTCGTTGAAGTACCGTTTGGGATTTGGTTACGAGTCGCAGCGCTTGTCCAAATTCTTATCGATCAAGGGACACAATTCACGAGTCAACGTTGGATTTGATAGGACCGATATAATATTGAGATCACCCTACCCCAACCAAATACTTCGTCACACAGAATTTCAACGAGTTTGTATTTCCCATTGGTTGGCTTATTTATTGCACTTGTCTTATTCCATTAGTATATTAGATCCTTCTTCGCATACTTTAAACTGGTCTATAGGTGCATTTTACAATCCCATAATTCAGAGCGCACAGTGACTGAGTTCACTATAAGCTTTAAGGAAATGATGTATTCTTAAAGCTTTATCATTGGACCAACAATATAGCAGTCCCTCTTTTATTTATACATATCAATCATTATTTGCCACGTGTTAAATGTTCAATAATAAAAACAAATTTAAACAAATGACAACAGTTAAATTAAATCCACTGAACAGGCAGTTACAATTTATTTCAAGTCCCTGCTGTTGCACTACCGGTGGTGAGACACCCTAATACTACAATAAGAAATGTTATAAACCCTCTGTTCTAGGTCGCAACTACTCAGCTCAACCTTTTTTCTTGAATTTAGCATAAAGGTAACACGTAACCTACTAAAGGTAAATTGAGCTGGGGGCGACGATGAGGGCCTCAAAGGTTTTTGACGTCCCAAGACCTCTGGAGCCGCCCTCTTCCCCTTTGTACGCTACTGAAAGTAGCAATCACAGTACAAGGAATAATTTGTTGTTGTGAGGGTTAACGCCATTTTTCAACACACGATAGGCTATACAAGGCGGCCAGTATTATTGGTGGATGAAGAAACCGGAAAATCACCGGAAAGAACCACCGACCCACAAGAAGCTACTGGCAAGCTTTCTCACATATCCACATTCGCCGAATCCTAGAATCGAACCCAGCCAGACAGAGGGTGAGATGGCAGTGATCCGTAAAGAACAGTGCTTTAGACCACTCGGCCACTCGGGTCCCCGGAATAATTTGTATTTGTGTGCATATCTTGATGGGTAAAAGCATTGCTAAAGACACAAAACAGGATGTGTTTCAGAAAATTATTCAAGAGAATTAAATGTCCGTTCTAAACGTAAAAAATATATCATACAATGTTTCAGAAAAATGCAAGACTGTATTCAATGATCATAATATTTATATCAGTAATCAGCTGTTTGTTTAGGGCACAGCAACACACGTAGGTTATTATTGCCGAAGCAATTGGAGTAAAGTGTCTTGCCGAATGACAAACTACGGAAGTTGACCCTGATTGGTCCGCTGATTGGATTTGAACCAGAACCATTTTGGTCGTGAGTCAGGCACGCTAACCACTGAGCCACTTCGGCTCCATAAACTTGATTAGGAAGGTGATAAGAAAGTGTCGTGTGAGGAAGGATAAGATGACGTAGTCGGTGTTAATAAATACACAAATCTGTAATCTGCTAACTTTACAGAACAACTCCAAGTTCCACGAAGATAGCTCTACAAAATTCGAAGAAAAAAAACCCCACAAAATTTCTGTGATTCTTTTTTTAAACGTTACTGTCTTTAAAATCAATCGTAGAATTGTCAACGTATGACATCGACAAGTATTGTCTGCATGTTTTGTTTGTATTGTACTAAATAGCTAACAAAGAACAGTATTTAAGGCATGTTAACTAGATCCTGGGAGTACATTTGCTTACAAAGATATCAGTCAACTGTTTAATTTGAACAAATTAAACGGAACTATTACAGAAACTACTAAAAATACTGAATTAAAAGCATTGTTAACTGAGCAATATACATAAACACCACAGATATAATCTAGAAAAAGATTGCCATACAGGTCTATATAAGTCATGTGATCAACTTTGGCTTGTAGACATTTGCAAGCATATGAAAATTACAACAACGGATTTAAATATATATTGATCTACTCGTGAAAAGGAACAGGATATGATCAATCGTTTAACATATAAGAATTACCTGAAAATAGTATTCCCTTAAAACAAGTGTTCTAAGCATAAGACAAGTCAATATCAATGAGTATGAAAACCACGAGATTGTGAAAGATAATGAGTTTCTAGAATGTCACCCACATGAAAAGAAAAAAAAAATCCCAGTACACTGGATACTGAGTCCACCTTCTTGCTACTTTTGTTTCTTGCTACTTTTTCCACCTTATAGAAATATTTCACCAACATAATTTGCTTTGTAACAGTCAGTGCACAATAGTCTATAGTGATGTCGGACAAAGTGATTAATACAAGCAATTTAGATATTTCCGCCATAGACGATTTAGACGGTGATCTTGTAACCGACTATATATTTGCATCAGTATGCTTTTTGAAATTTTTAAATGCTTACAACGACACAAGGTACATTATATTTACAACATTTTGGGGTGGGGTGGAGGTGAGGGTGCGGGTGCGCGTCGTATCAGACATTTAAATACACAGAACTGTGTAATGCAAACATAATGTACAACATTTCAAGCATGTCATAGTCTACAACAACTTGATTTCCTGTTCTTCCTCTTCAGTTCGCTTTGTAACTGCGCTTTGTACAGTGTTTGGTGACATTCCAGTTTGGGTATGATATGGCCGACAAAAGTATTAGTTTTCGATACGACAGTGGCACAAATTCTGCCAGCTACTCCTATAGTTCTCTTGTTTCATCTGCTGATAACTTGTTTTTTATTCTATCATTAATTTGTTGTTACTCTTTCTGTTCGATTTGTTGCAAAATGACGAATCTGGTCAAACGTTTTGCTAAATAATATAGTATGTCGAATAAGTGCTCAATCTTTCTCTGTATTCATAATCTATTTAATGGTAGCCTCAATGCTTCCTCAGTTATTATTCCTTTCTCTGTTCAAAAAAGTCTTTCTTCCAGGATATATTGCAATTTAAACTGTTGTATATTATATTTATGTCTATCCTACGTAATTGATATCCATCAGCTTTGGGTGCGTTAATTGGTTGTTTGTTCGTTTGTTGTTTTTTACTTGTGGGAGCTTACACGTGTCTTGTATTGAGTAAGGACAATACTGTTATTAGAGGGTATTTGCAACGTGTTGTCATCTGATACCGTATTTCCGAACTGGCAGCACCATACTGGCGACCAAGAGTAGACAATAAATGCCTGGTGAAGGAATTTGAATTGCAGTGGCCATTTTCTATTTTGTTTGTTGTACACCATAAAATACACCATAAAATATCATAGTATTTAATTCTTAATAAGGGGACCAGAACAGGCAATTACCTATTCAGAAGTGCTTCTCCAATCATTGGCAGATAGACCTCAGAGTATGACATCTCCATTTATTGTGATACCGTGAGTATTCTGGCAGCAAGGAATTTGAATTGCAGTGGCCATTTTCTATTTTGTTTGTTGTACACCATAAATTATTAAAGTATTTAATTCTTAATAAGGGGACCAGAACCAGCAATTACCAATTTAGAAGTGCTTCTCCGATCATTGGCAGATAGACCCGAGTGTGTTCTGATTGGTGTAAATAGATACACTGAAAATACACGAAACTGATTCACAAAATGACGCCATGTGTATATAACACACAATTACATCACAGGCTACTAGACTTAGGCGGCGTATTCTTGGTCAAAGCATTCCCAGGTTTCTTTTCCGATATTAACTCACTTAAGACGTTTCTTGTAAGGAAGCTGATAATAATAAAAAGGCATCATAGTGCGTTTGACATGGAAATTATTTTCCTATCGTACTTTAGAGTATGACTAAAGTTCTTAGCCGTTTCCCGGCGATTTTGTTCTTTAGTTCGCTGAGTATATCCAAGATAGAATTTGCAAACTCCAATCCATTGACATAGGTACACAACGCCACTGGATGTACACGCTGAGTGACCGGTGGTCTGACCAAAACTGATGAAATTTAACAGCAATTTCAAATGGTGTTCGTTCAGGACATAAAAGTCAAGTTTTGTTGTGAATATTTTAGTTTTTCATAATATGGTGTTATTATTCGAACAAAAGAGACAATAAAACAAATATACTTGTACACAGTATTTGTTCAAAGGCTGAATCGGGAGTTACGTTTAATTCCGGCACTACGAACTTGTGTGAAGTCAATGGCACCGAAAAGACAATCTTTTACTACTATACGTTTTTTGGAGTTAGCATCTTTTTCTTTACAGCACTAAATTGTTCCAATCAACAAAACAGACATGTCAAAAATATACATGTATTTGAAGAAAATTGATAAATTTCAACCTGTAGCTTTATAATCAATATTATTCTTTATTGCTAAAAAATTATAGTTTATCTTTGCGCATATAATTTCAGTTAAGTGAGAAAAGGAATTGTTCAGTAGAGCAACTACTAATTGCACCAGAACAGTAATTGCTATGCAGAGTATATTATTTGTTACCTTAATCAAGTTAAAAAGAAAGAATTCGATTCTCAAACCGTTTTGTGGCCTTCTAAAAGTGTTTAACCACCTCGTCAAAAACTTATTTTTCTGAAAATCATTATTTGTGAAAAGCGATTTTTGTTTAGTGAAATAACTAAGAAAACCTGAGAAAAACTTCTTTATGGTTTCATAATAGCACATAAAAATAGTTCTTCATAAAAAATAATGTTCGATTGTGTGTGTGTCTGTGTGTGTGTGTGAGAGAGAGATCATCATCTATATGAATTAAGATTTTACGAACAATTAATTTTTTTTCTTAAGTAATTTAATTTAGATTGCATGTAAAAATCTAATTAATAAAATCTGCCATCAGCCGACCTTTAAATTAATATAATTTTTTAACTTCACTGTACAAGAAAGAGGCAAATTGAAGACTTACGAAATGTACATTAAAAATCGGCACGGACAACGGTTATGTTCGGAATATCCTTGGAGCCCGCTTTTCACGTGCTCGGTTGACACTGTCTTTTAAATTTCATATTTGTGTGACCAAGGGTAAAATTTACAATCTTCTAATGGAGATTATCGTTTAATTTAACTACCAACCCTACCTAAACTGCTAAATCATGCTTCCAGAAACTAACACTAGAATACTTACGAGTAACAGAAAGGACCGAGTAACTTTGTGACACATTATTCAGTGACGTATATTGGTGGTCCGTGCCGATTTTTTTAATATACATTATACATTTTCGTAATTCTTCTATTTTTCTCTTTCTAGTACATTGATGTTATTGAATAATAAATTAAATTCGTTCCTTGTTGCTTGTTTTGAGCAATAAAGAACAAGTCAAAACTTGAAAGATTATGTGCGAAACACCCCTTGAAGCAGAGAGATATTTGAATACGTACAAAAACTGCATCTGCATTGGGCACTATTGGCGTCCGTTTTTTTTTTATAAAATGAAAACAGGTTGTTATAGCAAATTCCTCTCATGACTCTAGAAATGCTTAATTTTACGTTTTTACCATATCTGGTGACGTCATGTTTTCCATATCAAGTTTTTATCTGTGACCCTTGGCAGTTTTGTAAATGGTAGGCATGAAATCGTGTGCAGTGCGTACTTAGACATTTAACAGTGTTATCATCAGTCAGGTGCCAGGACGAGTCAGTGTCAACAATCGCACAAGGTTGACTGCAACAACGACCCTGTCTTGTTCGAAAATGGTTCAGCGTGGTCCACAGATGATGTGGAAGGTTGGAGCTAGGAGGGCAGACAGATGTCTAAACTACGAGGAAATTATTTACAAAATCTGTTGATGGTCACTAGATACTTCATGTCTAAATAGCTGTCATATTATCCTGTAACGAACCAAACCAGATTGGGCGTCTCGAAGGATGTGAGATGATGTATATGTACAGACGAAGTTTCTCACTGCCATATAACTTAGTCAACACGTTTGTTGTTGCTTCCTGGCTACGTGGAGGATGAATGTTTCTGAGTATCGGCCGAAATGGTAAAGGAATAGGACGTTCTGTTCCAGAGATTATGCGCATTCTTGTGAAGAGCAGGACTTCAGATAAATAGAGTTTTGCTCTATAAATTTTTAGCCCTTAGTACAGTTTGGGGATGCTTAAGTCAGGTAGGTACAAAAGTCACGTTGGATGTATTTGGACATATAGTCGTAATAGATTCGTTGAGATGTATATAAAGAGAGAATTAATTCATTCCTATTACCCTGTATCGTCCAGACTTATTTTCAGTCTGCGGATATAATTAATGCGGTATTTAAATTTAATTGGAGAGGAATCATGTTACTTTTTGATTCTGGAATTATTGTAAACTCATTCAAAGGAGTTTTGGACGATGCCATTGTGATGTATGAAAGTACTTTAGGGCATCCTCGGCTGTTGACTTTGCGGCACTTTTATTGCCTACAATTCACCCATAACACTATTATTTTGGACTTGTAAAAAAAAGTTGTACAAGAAATTAAATAGGTTTATTACGAAATATATATATATATATATATATATATATATATATATATATATATATATATATATATATATATATATATATATATATATATATATATATATATATATTTATATTATTGCATAATGAAATTAGACTATATAAGATGAATTAAAATACTCTATTTTGTGTCAATCACAGGAATGGTGATTATTACTTTTGAATGAGGGTTTAGTGTTTTCATTCTTTTGAGCAACAAAGCAATTATCTTAGCATGTCACACAACTGACATGGAATTAATCTCCTCTAATTAGAGGATTTGAGACAATAAACACCAGGCTGCAAAGTTTTGATAAGATATAAACCTAATTAGTTTAAACTATTTCATGCAGTTTAGACAAGCTGTTATGCATACTGCTACAACTACCCCCTTTTGTACACACACACACACACACACACACACACACACACACACACACCTGATGTTTTGAAAGTAAGTTGTGATTAATATATATTTTAGCGATCTCCCGAAGAACGGTAACTCAATTAACATTGAATGAAAGCTATTATAAATCATAATTCAATTTTAATATTCCAAATGTCCAAGTGGACGTGTTTAGTAAAAAAAAAAACAAACCCTGTTAACAATATTTTATACCAGACTCTCTGAACTTTAACTAAACTTGAGTTTCGTAATTTTTATACTTTCTATTCCTTTTTCGCGATTCCAATGAAAAAGGAAATAAACACAAGATCAGGCGTTTCAACAGAGGCCAGAAGACCATCTGATGAGCACTGGGAATTGTGTACAAAAGTGTCCTAATTCTGTATGCCTTGCACATATCAATATCAATAGTGACCACTTATCTGTACTCATTAGTATATATAGTGACCACGTACATGTACATTTTATAAAATATAATTACCTCTGATTGAAATCCTGAATTCTAAGTTCAGTATTATTGAAGCATCAATGGCATGACTTATAATATATATATATATATATATATATATATATATATATATATATATATATATATATATATATATATATATATATACACACATATATATATACACACACATATATATATATATATATATATATATATATATATATATATATATATATATATATATATATACACACACACATATATATATATATATATATATATATATATATATATATATATATATATATATATATATATATATATATATATATATATATATATATATATATATATATATATATATATATATACATACATATAACTGGCAGCGCAATGGTAAGTTCTCCCTGCGGTAATATTCTATATGGGTGGCACCTAACTATACTACAGGGAACAATTTTTATATCAGTTGCCAACCTTACTCCTGGTGATCAGGAGTCCCCACTCCTCACCCCCTCCAATCTTCCCGCCGCTACTGAGCTTGACTAAGTTTGGAAATGTGTAATTTAAATCTAAAAGTTATCAAAATGAACATCTGCTCGGGCACCTATACCATGGGACATAACTCCTTCAGGAAATATATGCTTAGAAAATGATAAATACAGAATTATCTTTCATGAAGATTCTCCCCCCCCCCCCAAAGTCACTTGACCATTACGAATCGGCAAATATGTACGTATGCTGATATATTCGCATGCTCTTAAACTGTGTAATAGAAAGAAGAGAAATTAAAAAGTATATGGCTGAAGGTACGAATGCCATAAATTTGAACATAGTAGAAAGTAGATCCAATTTTTATGCCCGTCGCTGCTAAATATCCGTTGATAAATGTTTCAAATCTCAGTCGTATCTGGAAGAAAGTGAAACCAATCATTATAAGTAAAATCAATAAATAATTTCCTTCTCTAAGTTACATAGTGAAAATGTTTAAGAGACACTCACAGTGTTATCAATTAAATCCCAAATAATTATAAATGTCATAGGTCCAACAGTATTAAAAGCTCCGAATGAATTCAGTAGTCTTGAACGTTCTGATGCATTAATAGTCTTGAATGTTTTTATGTAACACAGCGATGCAATCCAAAATGTCTTTGAATGAATCCAGCCAATGAGCTTTTAGTAATTCCAAAGAATTATTTAAATCAATATTTCTTATAGACTTGTATCTAAACACAACCACAAACTCTGATCACCAGAGTTCTAAGACTGATATACATATGAATTTGTAATTATTTACCCCTTTAGACTACCTAACTTTGATCAGAGGAATGCACTTTTCATGTAGACTGAATAGATTATATGCTTTGACAGCTATGTTCTTTCATTTAAAAAAGTTACACGCCATCCACACATCCGAATGGAATGCGGACAGTCCGCTTAAATTTTATTTATAGATACTGCTTTAATGATATGTACATACGGCTCTTTATTTTTATATGTACATGGTTTTAAATTACATATGCTCAATCTGCTGATAATTAGCTTAGACATCTGTCTGGAACAGACAGAAAAATTTATTGCATTGCTCCATTTCGTTATATTTTTAAACAATACTATCATACAGGTTAGAGAAATTAAATTCGTACTCTAAGGAGTTTCGAACCCAGGTCCGCGAGTAAATGGCACCCATCGCCTTGCCTGCACGTACGCACCACCCCATATACCGTCACGACTAAGCACGCATCACCAAAAAATGATGCACTGAATCGTTGATATATAAGCTCGTGCGTAGCAGACACACTCGCCTGACGACCTAGTAATTAATTGTCATATATACACACAGTCGTTCCAGATTCCTATTAAAGAAATCAAGGAATATAGGATTTTTTTTGTATTTCAAATAATTATAAATATATACGACTAAGCACGCATCACCAAAAAATGATGGCACTGTCTGCTACAAAAATAAATACCCCTACTGCATTGTTTGTGTTGTATATACATACTGATCTAATGGCAAACATACTGTTTTGATGGTATACACACTGTTTTAATTGTATTTACATGTTCTGATTTAGAGGTCGGTACACATAATACTGTAACGGTATTTTCACACACTGTTTTAATGGTATGTACACATACGTCCTTAGAGGTATATGTACCTATTTATTTTCTTTGCACATGCACTATATAATGTTTTATCAGCTTCGTATACCATTTGTAGTATAACATGTAAACTCTACATTTTTCCTTTGTAATGCTGTGTTGTCAAAGGAAATTTAACCCAAATTTTGGCTAAAATTGGCTCGATACAGACAGTACTCAATTAAGTTCAAGCAGTGGATGTATTAGAATGCAGGACAACTGGCCCATAAACAGCTTGATCGCATGAAAACTCATCAAAACCAGATAGTCTGAGACCAAAATTTAGAATCGTATGACACACTGAGAAGTTCGAAGGGATCTGAACTGCAGACATTTTATTTTTCGCATGAGAAGAAAATTGCATTGTTCTCATTTCGGCTTTTGGAAAGGCAACTCTAGAGTTCTTGTAAAAGAACATACAGAGTTATTGTGCGCTTCATTCCTAAGCCAACTGCGTTATTCATGTTTCAATGGAGATGAGTCATTTACTTCCAGAATCCTACTAAACCCAGACATCCCATTATTAAATATTAAAAGAAGCTGTCGTACCTAAAGACGATGTAGTCAGCGACTGCCTGCAAGTTAACAGTTCTTGCAGCTCTAGGCGAAGATGTGCAAAAACATTGATCATTACAAGCACACACTTCTTACAATTACTGTCAAGACCCATCAGACATCATCTGGCTAAAATTTCACACATTTCCGATTCATTTTCAAGTCAGCCGTCTTCCGGAGCTTGTATATTTTGTACTTACCCGTATAACGGTTATTTCGATCGAAAATTGGCAATTTATACGCTTGAAGTTTTAAAAGAAGTAGAAACGTATTTTCAATCTGTTCTCTGCAATTTCCTTTATGGATAACCGAATAAGACTTTCATTTGAAAACAATGACTGTTTTTAACTTCCAATCATTCTTCTGAGAACAAATAGTATTCAATCTTGGTGATTCTGAATACTATTTTCAACTAATAAGTCAGTATTGGTTAGCATGCCACATGAGTTCATAATCAAAAATGTCATTGCATTTAATTAGCTCTTAAATCCTTGAATACATATTTTTGTCTTCTATATAGGTATATTGGAAATTGGCACTGACTAAACAATTATTGCTGCAATGGAATTTGAAGCGTTAGAAATATCAGATCTGTAATGTAACTGTTTCCAATTACAGCTTGCTAAGTCATTGATCAATTAAATTTTAAAATTTTTTTTTAACAGTTTCAAGACTTCACAGATATATAACAAGAACAATGATTTTAATGTCTTCTCATCAGTATAGTACTGCCGAAAAAAGGAAAATATTCATTTGATAATAAATTAATATTAATTTTCGGGAGACAACAAATAACATAATCCGCCTATAGATAACGATCTATGTTGTTTTGTTCTATTGATTACTCATAACAAACTGTACAGACCCAAATATGTCGGCGCATTATTCGAAGGCGGATCTGGGTGTGTGCAGTTGACTACGACTCGTCCTGTAAGTGAGTTCATACGGCATATATATATATTATACCAGAATGTCAGACGAGTCCTTTTGGCGTGTCTCTACTTATGTAATGCCTTCCAATTTTGTCGGCGATTATATTTGCCGACCATCTACAAATATGGATATACACTGGAGTTGGATGAACATATGACGATAGGTTTATTTCTTAAAATAAAGTTCTGATATTAGACACTTTACTACATCATAATGGGACCACTCCGGTGGCCTAATGGTTAGAACGTCCGTCTCTGATGCGGGAGGTCGTGGGTTCTATCCCCAGCCGAGTCACAGCAAAGACTTACTAAAATGGTATTAACAGCTGCCTCGCTTGGTGCTCAGCATTAAGAGGTTAGTGTTAGGACTGGTCGGCCTGGTGTTAGGATAATGTGGCCGGTTGCGGTATCATACAACATGTCTGCGGCATGATGCCTCAGTGCTAGACATCACTATTAGCTGCCACAATGCATACATCGTAGCGATATGGCTGAAAAAATTGTTAAAGGTACGTTAAAATTCCAAATCACACACACACACACACACACACACACACACACACTACATAATGGTTATTATCTGATGCTATCATGCCTTCATCTTTGACTGTATTGCTTACTTTAGACTCACTAGCCCGTAAAATGTTGCTCAGTAAGATCAAGTGTTGTGATGCCAGAATACATTTTAGCCTTTGTTATTCTATCCGCTTTGGCTTTCATCGATATGCAGTTATGCAAATCAAACAGAGACCAAGGCACAAAGAATAAACGAAGTGAAAAGAAAATGTTAGGATGCTAGGGAGTGCTTTGAGCATTGATAAGGGCAGATTAAATCAATGTCGATAAACAAGCATGCCAAATCTCACACTGTATATAATTTAGAAGAATGTTGCAAGATGAATTTCTTTGTACATTATCGTATCTTCAGTTCTGACGTTTTACAAATGATGTCACCAATTAGTGAAGGGATTGGATCAAAAGTATTCGCGAGCATGCGCACTTTATCTCCGGATTAGTACATGAAAATTTTCTATGCGGATATATTCTGGACAGGCTGAGACTATTAGGCCACATATGTAATCGAAGTATCCTCGTCTTTTTTCAGAAGCGAATCGAATAACTTCGACTCTTAGGTTCTTTTTTCAGAATATCGCGCTGCAGGAAGGCTGTTTTGAACCATGAATCATTTATGATGTTGCTGTACAGGTTCGTTTTGTTATTTAACAAAACAATACATACCTCCGGGTTTCCCCACTGTTTATAATGGGTTGTTAAAAAGACCTTGTATATCTTGGGTATTGTTCAAAGAACCTCTAATTCCCTTTATTTTGGAGTATAATTGATGGGTGTAATATTGGTTATAGAGTATACAGCTAGGCCTTACTCCTGATGTGCACCTTTCAAAAAAGTGCTAGCTCGACTTGCTCATTTTCACCTCCCCAACATCAGAGGTAAATAGTTAAAAAAAGAGCTGATAATTTTTTACACATTTTATATATTTGGTAATTCATTCATTGCACTTTCAGAAGCTGGTATTGTATAGTCTGGCAAAATTCATTTTCCATATTTTAATAGCTGGTAAGGATAGTATACTTTAGACAAATTCAGGCTGATTTTTGACCAAAAGGGAGCAGTCATTTTAGTTAGTAGTATGCTTAGATCATGCACAGTTTCCAAAAGTACAATATCTAAAGAAACTTCAGCCAAATTATATCAAAGCAGCATAGAGGTATGTCAACATTCTCTTCGCTGTGCATGTTTCAAATGCAAATATCTTCATCATACATACGTCACTCTCTCACAAGTGCAAAATAACTGGTGAGTACCCATTAAAGAGCACATAGGTATTATTATTGCATGATTTAATTTTGATTTTATGGCTGAAACATATAAGTCGCAAGCAACAAAACAGTCCTTTTGAATTATTATCCTGTATTCCCCCCTCCACAGAACAGTATTTGATAAAAAGTGAGTTATTTTAAACTATGCACATTACATTTTGTCAACAAAGCAACCAATATTATGCTTAAAGACAGGAACTTGAAACTAACCTAAATTATTCCTGAGATGTCAGCAATAAATTTTAAAAATTGGAAATGATTGTAGAGACATGAGGTGCATAAAGGTCAAAGGTTTAAGGTTAAAATATTTATTTGTTAAACATGGAACAATAGGAATTAAATTTGCGATCATTTACTTCTTGACTTCATTGTAAATAAATTTAAAGAAACATTTTAACTACATATTTCTTTTATTTAATGCAACAGTTTAAATTTATGTTGACTTCATTCCTATATTCAAAGACGTCTAATTTCCCCATAATTAAGGTACTACTCACAAATACATGCCTTCGGGCAAATTATGTAAGCAAGAGCAAAATAAGCATACTTAACTTATTTCCAAGCATAACATCAATGTTAATGTACCATTTTGTTCAGAACATCATACATAATGATATGAAAATAAGAAAAAATAATTGGATACATTTTCATATTTTATTTCAAGATGGCGCTATACAGTTTCATATTTTGCATGTTGTTAGAATTTTAAAGAAAAAGAATTTCCCAGGGTTTCCAATATGTACTAAAACCACTGTTCAGAAACTACCGCAGCATATGATGCAGGTATCAAAGCGGCCAGTTTTTCTGTTCCAGTCAGTATTTTATATCCAAATTTTCATCGTTGTGGTAATGGCATAAGCCTATCCAAGGGAGGTAAACAACTGTAAGTAATATTGTTGTAATACTAGACAAACTGGTTAAGATTTATGGCAGACGATCGTCGTACTAGATCATTATTAAAATGCTGTTTCAATCATTAATGAAATATATCTGCTTTCAAAGTATAATGTTATTTCTGAAATATTTTGGTTTCATTAGCATCAAACTTGTTTACGTCTCTATTAGTTACGAGACATACTGTTACTCCAGTGAAGTTATTTTAACACATGAACGAAGACAGGCTTCAAGGTCATTCGAGATTTTCAATTTTTATACCTGAGGTCTTTTTGGGGGGGGGGCATGCAATGGAAAACCATGAATACTTTCTGAGTATTCTCAGAGCAGGTGTTCTTGC
Source organism: Potamilus streckersoni (assembly GCA_016746295.1). NCBI lineage: Eukaryota > Metazoa > Mollusca > Bivalvia > Unionida > Unionidae > Potamilus > Potamilus streckersoni. The sequence continues at coordinate 841,357 of JAEAOA010001799.1, read as the reverse complement.
CGTGACTTACTTTGAACAAGGAATACTCCAGCACATACAAATTTAAACTAAACTATAAATGAATAAATGAATAAATAAATAAATAAATAAATAAATAAATAAATAAATAAATAAATAAAACATCAGAGTTCGGGTAAGATACGTTACATTACCCATACAAAACTAAAATGCATGTCAATGTGATTGTTGAATGCTCTGCAACATAAATGTCATTAAATAAACTTCCGGATGAAAATTATTGATCAGTATTGACTTCTACAATATTATCTAGGTACTAAGACAGGGTCAAGAAAAGAAGTCCTTGGGTCTATCGTAATAAGTAACAGGGTAGTACGAATTTGTTTTCAACCCATGCTGCTTCATTGTGATGTAACAACATCTGCTATTCCGTTTGATTTGCACTGAATCACGCCTTTAGCTTGACCCGGTCAAAAATGTCCAGGTATTTGTTTTATTATTTTGCCAGGTGTACTTCTCAGGTCGAGTACATAATGAATATGGACGTATGAGGATTCAAATAAGGTAAATATTTGTCATTTAAAGGTAGGTGTAATCAATTTATATGGAATATTTCTTATAACAAAAAAAATCAGTTCTGAACGCTTACCGACCAGTATGACTTTTACTATAAAAGAGGCACATCTTGATCAATACTGAAATATAGAACAGTCACGTGCAGTAAGGAGTTTAGAGACTATATTATACATACATACACACACACACATTATAAGCATGTAAATTCTTCCCATTATACAAGGAAGAAGAAAGAGAGACGGGAGGAGAAAGAGGTGAAAAGACAACATTAGGAAGTGGACAGACTTGACACTGACTCAATGAAAAAGACTGAAAACCGAGAGGAATGGAGGAAGCTGGTTGTTCAGTCTCATGCGGTGCCCCAACGGTTTACCAGATTACGGGACTGATGATGATGATGATGATGATGATGATGATGATGATGATGGCGACGACGATGATGATGATGATAATGACGATGCCGATGATGATGACGACGATGATGATGTTGCTGCTGTTGTTGTTGATGATGATGTTGATGATTTTGATGATGATTCCCAAGTATGTACAACAGAATACATGACAACTGCACGAAGTTAAACTATTTTACTTTGAGTTTCTTTATCTTATTTGACATGCATCACCTATTCTTGTGACATATATTGTCTGGGTTTGCAAATGTGGACCGTAATATCTTTCTCGACCTGTGACAAGATGGTGTGACGTCAATAACTTCCATCCGAGTATCTCCGAGAGATAGAAGGCAATATACCTCAACATCTGATGTTTACAGCCACTTGTCTGTCCGTGAGGAAAAAGCAATTTATAATTTGTAGCAGTGCAATTTATAATTTCTTTCCAAATATGACAATTTTATTTCACTAAGATGTACTTTATAATTAGTAGTTTTACGAAAATGTTTTGGGAAATGTCTTAGCAGTATTCCATACCCAGGCCAGAATGTGTGTGTGTGTGTGTGTGTGTGTGTGTGTGTGTGTGTGTGAGAGAGAGAGAGAGAGAGAGAGACAGACAGACAGAGACAGAGACAGAGACAGAGACAGAGACAGAGACAGAGACAGACATTTCGGAGAGACTTCAGGTTCTCTTAATGTGGAGTAGGTGTCACGCATAACGGTGAAGGTACGACTACGTCATGGGGAAAGCATGGCAGTGCAAGATATACGGGAACCTGTAAGAAAGACAAGCTTTTGTCTCTCGGACGAACAAACTTTCTTTATTTAGATTATATATATATATATATATATATATATATATATATATATATATATATATATATATATATATATATATATATATATATATATATATATATATATATATATATATATATATATATATCTTTATGAGAAAGACAAATGTAGCTCTTCTGACTCTCGGACGAACAAATGGATTTAACACAGGCTGTCCTGGCTATTTATACTGATTTAGGCGTTCTCCTGGCCAAATAAGGCAAGGTAGTCGAGCCTGAGGAGCCTGAGTGTAACTGTCCCGAGTCAGAAAGAGACTTCGTCTTTTCTTTATGGAAGCGAATGTTTGCTTACGCTAGAATTAGCCGTATCAGCATTTATTCATCCCATGAAAACGGTTGAATCATATCTTACTCAATCAAAAAAAAAATGTTAATAATTCAGCCACGATTTACTGTTTTGCGGACGTGACATTTCGAAAACAATGTATAATACGAGAGGGGGATTTGTACTCGTTTGTAAAGGCGCTGATAGCAAATAGTCGCTATATGAAATAAATAAAACTCATCGAAATATAGTTTAGTGGATATTACTTCAAATATAATTTAATGAAAGATTAATCCAAGGACAAAATAGTTTTAATACAATTTACAGAAGATTATAATGTTATTAGTTTTACTCAAAATTCTGTCCTAATATAGGGTTTAGATGATAAATGAAAAAGAACAACCTTGACTGGTTGCCTCTACCTTTTTCATCTATAATATCTTGTAAGTTGAGCTGTAGATTGAACGATGTTTAGAAATCATTTTTACTGGTGATTTAGCAAGGATTATATCTTGTCGGAAATTTTTGTTTTGTTCTCATGTTAGCCAGAGACTCGGTCCATGTTGTCTACTTATGTTAGAGACTGGGCCACTGTTGTCTACTTTTAATTAATTCTTTATAGCCCGCGATATATCAGTTTCTATACAATGACCTTCTATGGAGCTATCCGAGTGTCGTTTCAATGATAGTCCGATTAAAGCATACGCGTTTTACCGGATCGTTCATTCCGTACGGAACACATTTTTTTATTATGCTCTGTGGGTGACAGCAGGATAATGGTAGATGCTAGTGAGAGTCACTTGATTTAGAATAATAAAGTAAGTTTTTTTTTCTCTTGAGCAGTGTATACTGAGTATCCAAAAAGATGCCAGACGTGCTTAACTACTTTTACGTATCATATGATGGAAGTTATTGGTGAACTGATGTAATATTCTGAAATCGTCCTGATTTCGGATTAAATTGTAGGGAGCATGCCAGTGTTTTGTTATTGTTGATCAGTCCAAGAGACAGCGAATGGTAACACAGAAACGGGAATCTAAATAAGTACGCATCCAGCAATAACCCAATTTAGTACTCTATCTATCTGTCTATCTGGAATCAGTACACAATTAATAAAATCCGGTTCAGTAGCCACGAATGTAGTCCCAGTCTATTTTTAGATCATATTTTCCGGTCTAAATTTGGTGGTGATACTAGAGATAGATTTTGGCATTCTTGGCAAGGATTTAAAGGCAATCGATTATTCTTTAAACTGTGAGCTTATGGTGTGGTTGTCTGTTTGTATTTCGGCGACAGTGCACATTGAGTAATAAGGTCATGGTGATGATCCGGAAGTGAAATCTGTGTTCCGTTGCCTGGTGTTTTGTTTACAATTCAGCCTCTCAAAAAATGCAGGTCAACCCTTGACAAGAACTAAACCGTAAAGTCATCTTTGAAGGTATTTTAGTGTAGCATATGATTTGTCTTGATTGTCACACAGTGGAAAGTTCAGTACTGAGAAACAGATGTAGAGACAATATAGTGAAATTAATTGTGTACTATGGCCTGTCAGTAAAAACTTGAAACTGATATAAATTTTTTATTATTAATGACATATACATGAAATTTTAATATGTTATGTATATTGACTTTAAAAATATAAAAATGAAATTAAAAGTAAAAAAATAATTTTAATTTTAAAAATTTAAATGAAATTTAAAAAAACAATTAAAAAATAAAAAATTTCCACCAAGTATACACATATATAATATTTTTTGGGAATGATATTAAATGATATCAGCATATATATATATATACTCCTACACCATATACAAGCTCAAATGATGGATATTTGTCAAATTTGATCAGAGAAAATATCTTTATTAGTCAAAATGAGACCCTTATTTAAAATACATGAAGACAAAATTCTATTTTGCTTTGTACCTTTAGGTCATTGAAACTATTTATTTGGGGTTCAAACAGTTAATTTATGTGTTTATGATGGGGTGACTTCCTGAGTAACACATATCTGCTTGTATAGCTATCAGTAATTGTTTATAACTATAGTTATAGGGTATTTAGTGAGAGGACAGAGATGAAGACTTTATACTAGAACCTGTTCAAATTCTCTACAAAATCATATTAAATACAGGTCAGAGGGGTAAAATATACTTTACCCAGGTATATTTACCATTGCATGTAAGAAAACAGCAAAATGATGTAAGTTAAACACAGAATGCATCCCATTTTATTGTTCAGTTTCTTTAAGATGTTGATTGATGTAGTGCGACATTGTAGCCCAGATGATATTATGGGAATTCTCTTGATCCATTTTGCTTTATGCATTATTAATGACTAATAATATCTGTTATCTGACACTTTAAAGATTACATAAGTAATATTCAAACAGATTATTTGAATTTAACTTTCTACAACTGATCCTAACATGGTTACATAGCTGACATGAACAAATATGCATATATTTTGTAATGTTTGGAATCAAAAGTTGACATTGTTAGGCTGACATGGTACCTATAGTGAATCTGTAAGGCTCAGTTTTGACTGTGTGCACTTAAAATATCCCAAGATGTTATTTTCATCATGAATATGCCTCTGTATGGTAACACATTTCAGTTTAGTACTTTGACAGAGGGCGGTATTGCAGCATCAGCTGATATTTGATTCCATTGAATCATTGAATCATTTAACTTAATAACTTGGTAGCCAAGACTCTTGAAAATAGACTAAAAATGTTCAAATAGATTATTTGAATCATGTTTGCACATGTGATTTTAACAAGTACATTGCATATGTCCCACACATACAAATATCCATCCTTGTTTACAAGTTTTCGGGATGAAAATTTCACATTTAGTTCATTATATAGGATCTATTGGTACCTATAGTTGATCTGTGTGGCTACATTTTGCTATATTCACTCACAATATCTAAAATTGTTTTTCCTTCATGAATAGGATTGCATATAGTAATAAATTTTAATTTGGTACATTGTCATTTGACTTTTCACTATACTGGTATGTATCAATGTTTGCACCAATGATCAAACCTCACCGTTCCAACATTGCCTTAAACTTTATGATACATACTCTACCTGATTAGTTATTTAACCTGTAAATGGCTAAATATGCTCGTAGAAACTTCATCTATTTTTAGGATGCATTTGTCACTTTAATACATGCCCATTGCTTCACATCTTTGAGTGTCACTCTATCAAGTTTACCTTTTTTAACCATATTTGTAACCTGAATGTTATATTGAAATCACCATATCTAACACATTTTAACTTCATTTGCCTACATCTTCCTTTTTTTTTAGAATTAAGTGAAACATGTTATATATTTTCAGGTCTAGTCTGGTATCTGGAACAAAGTATTAGAGTTGGATCAATTTGGAAGCTCTCCAGTAGTCCAATGGTGATAGCAAGGTCTCATAAGGACATGTGCAGTGTGCTGCTATAAGTGACCAAGATGAGTTCATATCAGTACACTGATATACAGCATCTCAAAGACATGGCTTAGATCTTCATGAGAGAGATTCGCATCTTTTTTCAGTAAGGTGAAACTGTATTTTCATATTGCATTGTTGACGTTTGTAGTTATCGGCATTAAAATGAAATGCATATTTGCTATAAAACATGGTAGTGGTCCCATCAAAACTTTAAATTTGAGTGGGATATTAGTTATACAAACAACTGTTCAAGTACCTGAAACAATAAATGTGGAACATAGTACCTGTCATTGTTTCTTTAGTATGTACACCGATATGCATCTGGATAGGCATATTGCAATTTGCTGTCAAAATCACTGTGAGCTATCATGCTACAGTACCCCTGGGATTAATATTATCAGTTGTACAGACCTAAACTAGCATTTGTTTTAAAGACCATTCATTAATCAACATTGTTGCCTTAAATTTGTCAAACTGAATGTCATAACTTGTATGAAATTTTTTTTTGTAAAATAAAAAGTTTTTAAAATTTATCTATTTATTTAAATTTCCATTAAAATTTAATATATCAATAATTTTTAATTTTAAGACAATTTTCAGACAGGCCTTATCAAGTATTACAATTAGGTTTTTACTGCATTGAAAAATTCCTATAATTAAGAAAGATATAGCAAATTAAGTTTTGGTTTCTTAAGAACAATTGGACCTCAAATTGCACCCTATAGAACACCAGCACTACACACTTTCTGACAGCTGTCACATGTCTTGCTTGCAAGGAAATTTCAAAAGACTTTATGTATGAAGTTGAAACAGTAGTGGCATGCAAAATAAAATGCAAATATAAAAGGTTGACAAAAACATTGACCCTTTCAGGAATCAGTACACAATTAATAAAATCCGGTTCAGTAGCCACGAATGTAGTCCCAGTCTATTTTTAGATCACTTTTTCCGGTCTAAATTTGGTGGTGATACTAGAGATAGATTTTGGCATTCTTGGCAAGGATTTAAAGGCAATTGATTATTATTTAAAATGTGAGCTTATGGTGTGGTTGTCTGTTTGTATTTCGGCGACAGTGCACATTGAGTAATAAGGTCATGGTGATGATCCGGAAGTGAAATCTGTGTTCCGTTGCCTGGTGTTTTGTTTACAATTCAGCCTCTCAAAAAATGCAGGTCAACCCTTGACAAGAACTAAACCGTAAAGTCATCTTTGAAGGTATTTTAGATTAACATATGATTTGTCTTGATTGTCACACAGTGGAAAGTTCAGTACTGAGAAACAAATGTAGAGACAATATAGTAAAATTAATTGTGTACTATGGCCATCTATCTATCTATCTATCTATCTATCTATCTATCTATCTATCTATCTATCTATCTATCTATCTATCTATCTATCTATCTATCTATCTATCTATCTATCTATCTATCTATCTATCTATCTATCTATCTATCAGGAGACAGCGAATGGTAACACAATAACGGGAATCTAAATAAGTACGTATCCAGCAATAACCCAATTTAGAACTATATATATATATATATATATATATATATATATATATATATATATATATATATATATATATATATATATATATTAGAAAATACCCACACCACAAATTTAGAAGGGACATACAGATATAAAATTCCTGTATTTATTAGTTTTAGCCAAAAGGGGGCCTCCTCGAAGGCTGATTAGTATATCATAGTTGATGGTATCAATGATACACAAATAAATAAAGATTGTTACCTGCCATATGCACATCTTTTACTATCGGACACATAATTTGAGCAGGTACATCTCTTAAGTCATGACTGAATTTTTTTTATCATGTCTGAAAGCTGTATATTCGTTTCATCGATGTAGTCAGTGGCATTACTGACTACAAGGCAAGACCCCTGGTCTGCAGGCTTGATGACAATATCTTCCATCTGGTAGATTTTGTGTCCGGTTAACTTGTCTATTTTGGCGTGGCTTTGTTCGAGCGAGTAAACATTATTTTCTACCTCGCACAAGGATGCCTCTAGGGCAGGAGCGTTACAAGCGGCGATGCATAATCATTTTTTTATATATATATTTTTAAAATGGAATCGATGTGGTACCAAAACGGCCTTGAATTATCCAACATTATCACACACGTTTCACGCAGTCTTGTTCTGTTTCCAATAAAGTCTTAATTCAATAGAATTACATTGTTCATTTTGGGCCAGTGACAAACGTAGAGAGAGTTGGAGAGAAGACGTATGTCATAGTCAGTACACGGACCCTTTGACATGATTATGGTTTACTAACTTTCCTGATTTTTTAAAGCTTTTTTTTCCTGCTATACTTTCTATTTTTTCTTTTTCGTTTCATTCTTGAATAAACGGTGTTTTGAGCTTCTCTTTATTATATTAATTTATTACATGCCTCCAATTCTCTGATTTGATGTTGACATTTAGCTTTCAGGATTTCCAAAAGTTTCCTACAAGTAACATCAAGGTGTTTTCCCCGTAGTGTCTAAACGTGAATGTAAAAAGCAACGTAGTTAACCAAATATTCCACCCACATGTTTTTTTTTTTATTTTACTAAGACAATTTTGAATGGAAAATAAGAGACCGATTGACGGTAGTAAAGAGAGTAAATATGACAAGTCAAACTCGGAAACACTCGCAATCGAGAACCGTGACACGAAAGATTAAACAAACATAAAATCTAAAACTTAAAACACAAGAGGTCGTAATATCTCAAAAAGACCATGATCCTAGACAATGCTAGTTGTGATATACAAAAGTAATTTTATTAAAAGATGCAGATGCAGCCAGGGTCATAAGTGTTGAATAGTCCAAGAATCCCAAGGTTTTAGGGTAAGAGGTAAAGAGAATGAAAATCGACAGTAGATATAATATAGATTGACACAATTTAATAACGGCCTAATTACAAAAAAGTTTCCTAACGTATGGCACAAAACATGATCCTAGTCAAATGAATAAACAATTTAAATTCACAAAACAAACACTAAACACAAAAGCCAAGAGTAATTCTTGACTTTTACATGATCCAGCGACGTGAAATAAACAAACCAAGAAAAAAAGAAGACAGAAAGAAGACTAAATTTTTTATCAGTCTTATAATAAGTACAATACGTATCTATAACAGCCCAATTAGGTGTTTTGACCCTAATTCCAGAAGGTCAGACACCATGACAGGACAAGGTCCACAATTTTATATATATATATATATATATATATATATATATATATATATATATATATATATATATATATATATATATATATATATATATATATATATATATATATATATATATATATATATATATATCTTTCCATTTTTTTCAAAATCATAATAAATCAAATGTTCATTATAAATATCTTCAAACATAAATTCATGCCGAAGTTCTTGTCATAGGTTATCCATCATTTCTGTGACAGGCTGGAATGGAACGTGCAATGGATCACAGATTTCACTTACGGATGCATCAGTACGAATTATGCGCAGGCGCCAAAATTTACACAGACAACCACATCATATGATCTAATTCTCAAGACTAAACACCTTTAAATCAAAGCTAAGAATACTTAAATCTGACTCTTGAACGGGATTTTAGAGAAATCTTTTGAATGAATTTAATGATATTAAAACATATTTCCAAATATTATTACTATTAATATTATTACAAATTAACTTCAAATATTGCAAATATAATTGTATTTGTGAACCTTTAGTCATATGTTCAAATATTATTATATTTGAGAACCCTGTTTCAATGTTTGACATGTGTCATGTACGCTAACATGAAAACCAAATGGGATGTTTTTAAGATATCAGAGCAAATTTTAGAGGTTAAAAGAGCAAAAGTTTTTACTGCTATTACTAATTTGATAGGATACGTTAATGTGCTAATTACACTTTAATGCGTTCATTCGTAAGATCGAGAATCGTCATCTTGGCGTCTACATCCTAAGATTTTCAGAAGAGCAGTTCATTTTTTTTGAAGTTTATGTAATTTCTATTGTCCACCAAATATCATCCTGTTTATTAAGCAAGTATGTTTTTATGTTTATGGACCCTCTGTGATAAATATATTTTCCGCAAGATAGCATTCTACCCAAAGTTTCCCTGACAACCATATTAAAATTGGAGCTAGTAAAGGTTAGGCTTCAGTGTCAGCACTTCCTATTTGTATCAACAATATCTTTGATGTCAGCACAACGTCTTTCATAAGGTGTAGATTATATAATAAAATTACAATAAATATATGTAAACAGTGTTTAAGTTAACTTTTCAAGTGTTGATAGGCACATGTGCTTTAGAATTTGATCGGGCATGTACACAAATCCATACAATTTCTAAGAGAAATTGTTGCTGTAAACAAAGCATTGTTACGCTTAGTTTTTCATCTGATTTCATTATTATAATAATTCTGAAAATTACATTAACGATAATGAAGAAAATCGAATTATATTAGAAAGCTTCCAACGGTGTAAATAGGATACTTAACAGTTTTTCACGACTCTTTTTCACAATCGCTATGACGGTTTGTATTTCAGACGATTTTTTCGTTTGATTTGCCTTAATTGAATTCGTTTCATCACCACATAAAATCATCGATTTATGTCTACATTATTTGATTAAAAAAATACATTTTAGCAATATAGATCAAATGCTTCTTTATTAAGTATTTCATCAATTGCACTTTTTTTTCTTATAGGAATAAACAATAGCGACCATAAAGTCAATAGGGACTGCAAAGTTAATAGCGACCATAAAGTCTCAAGATTTATAGAAAATTTCGCCCAGGTACAAGTGAACAAGCGTTTGAAGAGCGTTTGCACCAAACTTGAAAGCCATAAATGGCAAATTGCACTGAACATGCAATCGAAGATAGAGAGCAATTTAACCATATCATCGTTGCATAACCAATAATACGGGATGCTTGGAAGTGACATAGACACAAGTCTCTGCCAATCACTACAATTCGGCGCCATATTGAAAGACACGACGGTCTAGTAGTAAGATTAAACCAATATTTATATATTTTTAAAAATTAATTTTGGCATAGAAAACTTCATAGATATGGCATGCTTTTCCATACGTCATATAAAGTTATTGACTTCGTGCAAATTAAGCATTTGTAAAATTCTCTGTTGAAAAGCTCTCGTACTTGGAGTCTTAGAGGACAGAGAAATTTAATTTTGTTCCGACTTATGACAATTGTAGATGTTGTGTATTTGGTCATTTCGGGCGCATTTGGATATAAATAACCAAATCGTCTTCCGTGGAAACAAAAGATAGTTGCGTTTACCTATGATCAGCAGCATTTAAACTGATTTTATCACCTGCAAAGTAACTTAGCTTTAAATTAAAACACAGGTGCACAAAACATGATGTTAATATTCATTTTCCTACAGATCGCGTGGACTATGAGATAATTGCCTAACCCAACTGTTCTCAAGACTGCACGTTCGATTTGTGTCTACCTGAGTGGGTCCGAGATCATCTTTTACATTAGCCACAAGTTAAGTTCGAATCATTTCATCACCTGAAGAGCAGAATCTTCCCATGCTGCAATGTACCATTATATGATTAATAGAAAGTTCTTAACTTTATTGGTCATTTTAAAACTAACCATTCTTTCCATCGATCCCTTTTAAAAAAAAACTATTGATATACAACAGTCACTGGGATCACTGTTTTGCGAAAGCAATGTAGGGTACCAAGGCACAAAAGTGGTAGATAATATCTGAACTGATTGTGGTGTGTGAGAGGTTCTGATTAAAAAGTCCCTTTCCCCCAGAACAGACAACAACCTTCAAAAAAATAATCCCCAGATAAAACCCAACTTCGATTCATAGTAAAACTAATGCTGAAAAGCTCGACGTGATCCAAATGTCCGTGATGTAGAACGATGAGGCTGTTTAAGTAGTATTAAGAAGTATACGATTCCAATTGTGTATACCATGGAAAAATATCGCCCTTATTTAAGTCTGTGCAAGATCGCCATAATGTCGAGCAATACAGTAGTCGTTGCATTCAACACATCACATTAAATTTCCCTTGAAACTTTTGACATTCTATCAGATGTTATAGTAGAGTATTGACATTTATTACATCAGATACTAAGACTTGATCTGCTATCATCCATTTGCCAATAATTTTGGAACATTTGACAATGTCCGGAACTCTTGATTAAAATTTTCTAGTCAAATCGATTTTCAGCGATTCATCGTGTTCTTTTAACCAACTGTTGACGGCATTTTATAGCGAATTTTCATAAACTAGTGTTTGCCTCAATTCTTGATTGTTGGTAGTAGCCCTTTGTGGCGCTTCGCACATTAGTATCTATACGGTGCCAAGAAAATTTAGATTTTCGAAAAGTGTCAAATGACTTGCACAAAACCCCAGGAAGATAATGACCCTTGTAAAATAAACGTAACGTTGAAGTGTTGCAAACTACAACATTAAACAACCAATGTCAAACTTCTGTAAAATACATATTAAAATATAATGGCAACAAACGTGAAACCCTTAAAATGATTACAGTGTAGTATGAACTGTATGGGTGGTATGTCTTCTCCATTTGTTCAGTACTTTGGATATCACTCATCGGTAGTGATCAGATGTTCTTAAGTTTATAAAATTTTCATTCCAAGTATGACAAACATGCGCTTTATACAAAATGTTAAGTCAGTATATGGAATATTCCATTCGGAAAAAGATGACACCAGGGAAGCTATGGCTGCTTATGGCATTATCCTTCATGTCAAAGGGATTTTTGTGCCCCATGACTTCATGCGCCCGTGGTTTTGGAGTCACAAGAATTCTCGCTCCCGGCGCAATAGCCTTGTTTGTCCTCCCCATTGTCAGTAAGCTTTAACAACACAATATTTTTCACAGATTCTGAGAACAATATGGGTATGTAGGGGCGGTTCTTGTAGATCTTCCACTTACAAATTTAACAATGATCACACTTTTTCATATCGGATCTAAACTGATAATTTTAAATGCATTGTGACTTTGCATTGTCTATGTACATTACTTACAATTGTTCTGACGACGAGATAGAAGTTTGCACAAACAGGCCTTCTAGAATGGAAGAAGAAATGAAGGTAAACGTACAAATTGACACAATCAATGCGCAATTAATGCTCACAAGCAATAAATTAAAAAGCCTTAAAGAAAAATTAATATCACACACATAATAACACGTTATCAAAGACTAGGAATGTAATGACACTTAGTTTTAGTTTTCGACAATACTGGATGCAGTCTGATAGGCAAATGTTCCAGGAGATCCATTATCGTCCCTATATTTAGTTGTCAGATAAATTTAGAAATATCCGATATCTATAGCGTTATATGACTTTTATTTTAGTTTGTGCAATTTGGCTAAAATTATCTGCAATTTATGTCACGTCTGAAGGTGGCTGAGGATGAAGATATAATTTATAGGGACATAGGCTAGTTGATCGAATAAATTTTCACAATTCTTGTTTTTATATTAGACCATGGTAATGCAGTCACTCTGGTACATACATTAAAATTAATATGGCTTTTAAAGTGTTTGTATAATACAAGTTGATATGGCAATACTGTTGGTATATCAAATCATCATCTGTCCATGGCTCATTAATACGCATATATAAATATTGTTTCAACAGAGGGTTATGTTTCAACAGTATGATATCTCTTCTGTACACTCTAAATCAGTGATGAACTTGCACTGAATGATCATTGACAACGTAAGAAAATAACGAGAACAAAAAAAATTATCAACGTCTTCTAAATTAGCTACACAATTTCATCGAAATCCACTCTGCTTTCTACTTGATCTCTCTCATTTTGTAATGCACAGAAGATAAAATACGAAAAAACTTGTAACGTGAATCGAGAAAAATAAAAATAAACTTGCACCAAGTAATCTACAAAACCGGGATATTCGTAATGGAAGAAACTTGTAACGTGCATCGAGAAAAAAAAATAAACTTGTACCAAGTAATCTACAAAAACAGGGATATTAGTAATGGTTAGGTATTCACGTTCCATGGGATTTTAATACAGTGTACACAATACCAATTATACAAAGTTGTAATAGCCTGTCGACATTGTACCGTAAATATTTTAGTTTGGAGGAACACACATACTAAAATCTATTTATTTATTTTTCTTCCCATTTTTCAAAACTTATTTAAAAGTTTTTGAAAACGGATTATTTAATGTTAAAATATCCGAAGGCCGTCCCCACCCCCGCATTTCTAAGGCTGCAACCGACCGACAAAAATATATAGGAAACACAGAGATGGGCAATACACAGATGACTTTATGGCAAGTCTCCCCAACCCAGCCATAATCGCATGTCTCTCCCTCTCGCACACTGTAATAAGATACAGGCGAAAATCCCTGAAGGAAAAAAAAAGAGCGTGGCAGACTTTTGTCTGTTTCATGTGACGAAATCGATGGACCTATGAATGGTGGTAAAATTTACAATCACAAGGACTAGCACAAAGAGGAAAGAGAGAAATGGAGGACATAAACAATTTTATGGTCGGTAGCAATGTTAATTTAATCATAATAATGACTTAAATTAGCTGTAAATACATTTAAATACTTTAATTATCTCTTGGTGTTTTTAATTTCGCTTTGTTTATATTTTAAACTCGTTTCAATAAGTGTATGGCTGCTCCATCAGTGTTCAAGTAGCTAACGAAGCTGAAAAGTGCTCTACTTTCCTGATTTAAATCATTTTTCATGTTTAAATCATAAACATGTATTGGATTTGTTTAATCAATATGAATGAAAGTAGAATCTGAATAAATAATAGAACCAACTTATCAATTTGCCAAGAAGATTATTAACAGCAAAAGGTTAAGAACTACATTTTGTAGCTGAAACACTAGTCAGGGATGTGCTGTGTCAATTCCTTTCCGCCAATACAGATTGTCAATTTTAACTGCGTCGGAAATGCATAATTTTGTATTTGTATGAACTGTAAATAAAATATTTGCTTAATATGTATCTTATATCTTTGATATAATGAATAATATAAGTCGTTGTATAATTTTTTTCATTAAAAGTAAACGAGGCTTGCACACAAATACACACACACACACATTTTTTTCTCGATATTTTGATTACAATCAGAATCTACGTTTAATTAAACATACCTGATAGGCACCAATACGATGTCATGTTCTGTTGACATTTTTATTTAAAAACAAATTACAGCTTTCATATTTCTCAAGGTGAAAAACGTCATTCTTAACATATTGCCATGAGCGATAACTACTTAACACGAAATGCAACACTTCGTCTGGTATGTTAATAAAGATAAGTGGATATGGAATTCGAAAGGTCACAAGAACGTGAACTTTGTCAATGCCTGTCAGATCTCCATTATTCTGGAAATCTCGTTTATAGTCAGATTTATATTATAATTGTCTTATGATGTATTTCACTTTTAAATATTATTGATTATTCAAATTTTCTGTCACAAAATGGTGTAAAGTATACTTTTATTTTTTTACAGGTAATGCACGAGTTTTTCACATCCAGTGAAGATTATTCAGAATTAAACATGATCACAGGTGAAGCAAATTGAGCAAAAAATATATTTACATAAAGTATACAAATGATTTCGAGAGGTAAACTTTTATCGAGTTTGGTAGTAATGATTCTTGGAAAATTTAATTTTGGAATCTGTCAGAGGTGCATTACTATTAATATGATGTCCTATTACCTCGTTTGCACTATCCCAGCGAAAACATGGATGTACTTATTCTGAAAGACAATTGATCACTCAACCCTGCATTGACCTTTAATTATATCTGCCTTTGACAGATTTTCGTATTTTATATTCCGTTCAGAAAGCTGTACGATTTTGTTCCTGCTATCAAATGATCTTTTTTTTTAAATTTCGGATTTTTGTGTGTAAAATTTGAAGAAAATTAGTTTTGTAATTCAAGAGCAAGAGAAAAACGGGCTACCACACACATAACAAAGGTGATAATCATGTAAACATTTAAAGTATTTCACATTATTATTTATTCCCACGCTTATGCGGCCGATATTGTATGTCAGTCCGCATGCTTGTCTGATCACACTTCTAAAGCGTTGGGAAAACTCACGAAGCTATTATGTTGCTGTTGTGGTAAGCATATTCGTAACCATACTATATGATCCTATTTCCTTCTTGTATATTATTTTTTTGTTGCAGTATAAATAGGTCATTAAGGATTTACTGATTCAAAGCATGTCGCGTGTGATTATTATCTACTATATATGAGAATTTTGGACAATATACCGAATATGATATTTGTTGTTGTTTATGGTACAATTCACTAATTTATACTTTTTGGTCAATTTATTTAATAGTTTTGAAGATATGACTAATGACATAAATACCATCTTGATCATTGTAATTTGCCACAATCCGCTATATTTCTTTACCATATCTGTTCTAAGATTTCCTCATTTACGCATGAGTGCATACGTGTATTTAGTCAATTACTACGAGCGCTACATAATTTGTTTTGCCATTGTGACCCAGTTTGAAGTAATTGTCACAGTGTGTTCTTGATGACATGGTTTTTGTTTATATGTACAGAATAAAAATGAGGAAATCTCATAACAGGAAGTAACTGGTGATAAAGAAGTGCAGCGGATTCACCGACCCCCGTACCTTGAAACGAGGAAAATTGGTAAACAGTTGTAGACTGTAAATGCATAAACATTTTCCTGTTCCTTAAATAATAAACACTTATGTTAACTGGTTAAATCAGTCTGTTTCTGTTTTGTAACATGATGCTTGCGTATGGGAAGTGTTGTTATAGCATTCGTTGTCCTTGCTTTCTGCGCATTCTGATGTTCCAAAAGCAAACGCTTGTCCATTTTTAGTGAGATCCCTTGTTTAACATATGACACTGACCTTTAATAACAGTCATTGAAACTGCAATAACTTCTAAAGATTGACTTGTAAAGTCTGCCGTATGTTTTCTTTGGCAAATGGTGGTAAGTGTTGAAATGCAGGAAGAACTGAGCAATTACATGGCTTTAGCTTTTTTGGGGCGATTTTCATCAAGGATTTGAATATTTTCGTCGGAAATCACAATGGCGGATGGGTGTGTCTTGTTGTCATTATAATTATTTTGGTGTAAGCATTGTTAAAGATAAAGTTTGACATAATATTACACGGAAACCTGGAACCAAAAGTTGACCGCTGAATTTACCGATGTATACAAAATATTCTTGATTAGCATCACGTGATTATTTATATCTTTTGTCCAATCAGATTGCAGAAAATTCGGTTGATTCACAACAATTACACACACACACACACACACACACACACACACACACACATATATATATATATATATATATATATATATATATATATATATATATATATATATATATATATATATATATATATATATATATATATATATATATATATAGATATCTATATATATATATATATAGATATATATATATATATATATATATATATATATATATATGTATATATATATATCTATATATATATATCTATATATATATATATATATATATATATATATATATATATATATATATATATATATATATATATATATATATATATATATATAATTTCTTGTGTTTATTTATAATATAGTTTGTTTCTAACGTACCATATTTCAGCAATGGTTTCTTTTATTTTTTTCACCATTTTCCATTATGATTAACAAGAATTTCAAAAATAAAAGTTTCCCTGTCTTAAGATATTCACAACCGTACCTTGAGAAAGGATGCAATGATGAAATTTTGTACATAATTGAACGATTAAAGAGACTTCACCTAAATAACGAACGGCCTGCCGAATTTGCCAGAGGGATCATCAGAGAAAAACCTTTCGATCGATTGATGATAAAATTAACAGAGGTCACTCGATAACAAGAAAATCAAGCGTCAAAAGTTTAATGTTTTGCAACCCTGTGTTGAATGTCTTTGATAAGAAGTTTTTGTCATTTACAACTTTCAAGGCAAAATGAGTCACTACTATCAATAGATTTCCAATACTTTTAGACAAAAGTATTTGGATTCTCGATTTGTAAGACTGATTAAATCAATAAGTAAGGCCCATTCCATTCATGGATTCCATTGGTTCAATCTGCTGTAATAACGTACGGACTAGCTTTATCTTAAACACAATTAAGTTTTTTTTAAGGAAACATATTTTTTTTTTGCATGTTTAAAAAATGTAATTTTCTAGGTAATTGTTCAGCAGAAGAAAGCCCAAATATTTTCACCAAGGATGCCAGTTAGTAGTACGATAGTTGTATGAGAAAAATTCCTTGAAGCAATCTATTTATTTAGAGATCTTTGTTTTTTTTGTAACAGCATACAATATGAATAAATTCACTGTCCGTACGATGCCAAGAAACACGCCTTTGGATTGTAAAGACACTGCAAATTAATTGAGGGCATGAAACATATACATAATAAAATCAATTGTCTAGATAACAATATTTTATCACTCAAATAGGCAAAGTCGTTCAAACTTGGCACTGCAAATTAAAAAGAGCCGAAATTAGGTAAAATATAAACTGAATCAGTTTTATGAAAATTCTACACGAAAATATGCGGACTGTTCCTACACATAACTGAATATGTGTGTTGCCATTATTCAGTCATAAAATAAGATCAATTGTATCAGTTGGAATGTTTGTGGACTGCATCGGAAAACTGATTAGATACAAGTAGACACGTTTTCAAACTGTGACGTCATAATATTTACAGTGTTATATAAAACTATAATTTTTATTAATGACTGTAAATTGTGCAGAACATCTTTAAGACCATAATGATGCATAGGATTTATAAATAGATGTTTACATTTGTATTGACAATTATTACAGTAATCTTAATAATAAGACTTAATGGCGCCTTTAGATTAATTGGTTGATGGGGTTTTGACGTTTCTACAAGAATTCAGTAACTACCCTTTGGTTGAGCTAAGTCACATATATAGGCACGTTCGACAGAAAATGAGCAGTGTGATCTGTCACATAGGGTATATTGCGAATGAAGAGTCATAATAGCAATTGTATATAAGGAGAGAACTGAACAATCAGATTCATTCCGATTTTTAAGTCATTCCCATTTCTTGTGATCATGTTTTGAGTCTACAGAAATGTTTTATTTTGTACTTACATATTACTAAAGAAAACCCCCCAAATCAAAATCAAAGAAATAAAAAATTTGTTTGTTCGGTTCAGTTGGAAATGGAAAGCGATAATTATTTTGGACTATAATAATAATATGTTTAAAATCATTCGAAGGAGTTCTATACGACTCAGTCTTGACAGCATCACGACTTTTGGCGGACAATTACATTTCCGGTTTTGAAATGTATACAGAAATTTTCATTCATGTAGAGATTTCATAGAACTTGATTAGCATTGTTCTGGATTCACCTCATAATACTGTAAGTTCCTCTCACACTTTCATTGATGAATTTTATAGCTAAATGTTTTGTTAAGTTTACAAAACTTGTTGGTTTTGCTTCTTTCTGTTACTTAGTTTATGAGCACAGAATCGTCACATCCCATATATCATAATCCGAGCATTAGATAGACTTAGAAATCCTAGCAATTAAAAACAACATGGCAACTGTGGTTGAAGAAAAAGTACATTGTAAAGGAAATTACTTAAATCATATTGTTTAAAGTTCATTAAGACGAGTATAAATCCCTACACAGCAAGAAAACAACTTTGTCAACAATATTTTTTTAAGAAAAGGAAATGTGTCATACAGGCAACTATGTATTGACCGATTGAATGAAATCCTCATACCGTTACCGAGTGTGTCCGCAACAAAATGTAGTTCTATCCCTTTTGTGGCTATTCGCAATCACCTTTGCATATTGAAGTTAATTGTTTTCTTTTCTGTGTTTCAGTTTTCTTTACATTGATTAAATCAATATAATAAACACATACGATTTAAACTTGAAAGATGGTTTTAGTGAAGAAAGTGGAACACGACAAACACATGGTTAACTACGCCATTCACATGAACCCAAAGCGGTTCACGTACTCTGCATGGAAATTCATGTGGAAAAAAATTAAGCGAAATGACGAACCAACAAGAGATAATTAAAATAATATTTTAATATTTACTGTTGATGCAAATCATTATTCTGCTTTAATAACGGTACTACTGATCATAAAACTCTCTCTCTCTCTCACACACACACACACACACACACACACACACATCATCTTTGGTCGCCCGTAACTGGCTACGATGGGGGAGAGAGAGAGGTGGGAGAGGTGGGAGAGGTGGGGTAGGGTGACCTTTGGATAATTTCATTTTTAATTAATAATAATCGATTTCAAGAACATTATAATAGGTTTAGAGAAACAGCAATAGCAAAACATTATAAACATGCCAGCATATTTTCCACGAAACTGAAAAATTTACTGCATGTTGTCGACAAGGCTTGCAAATTTTGTTTCATTGATTATATAAACACTGTAGATAATTCCCACAGGATAAGTGCACACGTTTCGTATCGACGAACCATATTCTTAAATTATTTGTATGAGAGGGTAGGGGGAATAGGAAGCAGAAAGGATTGCGATGAGATTGTGTAAAATATCAAATTAATTATTAAAATGTGGATTATTAATGCATTTATCGTTATTTTTGATTTGTCAATAATGGTTATGTGTGGAAATTCATCATTGATCTAGAATCAACAGCACACGGTCGCTATAATGTTTTTATTATATATGCATATTATTGCACCATGGGCGGATCACAATTTGATATACCAACAGTATTGATATATCAAAATTGCTTTATACCACCACTTGAAAGCCATGTTATTTTTAATGTATGTATTTTAAAAAAGCATAATTACGATCATTTTGATATCTGTGTTGTTTTTGAAAACACGTTCTTTTTTAGATTGCACGTGTTGAATATGCTTTGTATATCAACGACTTCTTTTTTGATCTACAACATAATTAAGAAGTTTTTAACATCATATGACATTAAAAATATGACAGCAAACGGAATCCATTTCGTCTTGTTCAAATGAGTGGGATATTTGAATGTCATAAATTTACGGATACACTGGTTCAAAGAAGAGATTGCGTTCTCATTACGGAGTCCATTTCATAATTACGTGTCAGGAAATTTTGTGGTCTGAAGATTTGCTGATGATAATGTTTTGTAGTTCTCCATACGCCCACGAAATCAATGGCTTCCCGATATATCTGGAAATAATTGACACATGCAGTTTTTAAAATTCTTGAATTGAGTTCCAGTGATTAAATCAGAATTATTTTGACACGTACCATCTTGATTACGATTAAGATACGAATAACATTTTTATACGTTTATTGATTGTTGTATCAACCGTCATTCCGATCCAATCATTTATAGAATATGATTATGTAAAAGATCTGACATTTAGTTTCGTACATCGGTGTAAAGCGATATCTGACATTTGCTTTAGTACATCTTTATAAAGCGTTCACATATGTCTGGCATGCAATGTTGTTTTGAAGAAGAATAGCTCTTGCATTTGCATTAGAAATTAAAGCCTATCAGAACAGTCTTATATACAAAACAATAAACCAGTCGTGATGCTAAAATAACTTGAACATACAAAAAAGACACAGTCTGCTGCGTAGTACACCAGGTTCCGTATTCTTAAAACCTAAAATTCATGTAAGATCTAAAATGATCTCGGGTAATTGAAATAATACAAGATCTGAAATGGACTTGTGGAATTGCAAAATAAAAAAGTTTTGAAATGAATTTGAGCAATGGACAATCATGTAAGACCTAAAGTGGACTCGGGTAATTAAAAACTGTATAAGAAGTTACAGAATGACAAAGTCCTACAACTTTGATCTTAAACTTGCGCATCGGGGTCATACTTTTGGATAAAATGGAGCTTGATTACACAAGCTTTATAGTCATCGAGAATACATGTTTGCGTTTTTATGGTTAAATTATTTGAAATTTGTATGTGTGAGTGATTTGGATTTTTAACGTAGTTTTAACACTTTTTCCAGTCGTATCGCTAAAATGTCTGCAGTGTGGAAGTCTATAGTGATGTCTAGCATCACTATACATCATGCCGCAGACATAAAGCACGATGTATCACTCCAAGCACTAGGTCACCGGAGCTGTCTTCAAGTTTGTGTGCAGTTGAAGCAAAATGAAAGATAGCTTAAACAATAAACTGATGTTTAATAAAAATGCACATTTGGACAGATTTTTCTTCATCTGGAGATTGGCCTCATAAAGTCAATTATGATGAAGCGTTCAAATCTTATTACCTTTTTATACCACTTAAGAACGGTTAAAATATGTGTCCCATCAATGTTTCGATAGGAAAGTTTTATACTTTTCTATCTGTTTAACTGATCCTTCTGACCGTTAGTCTTGAGTTGGTGCTAAGGTAAAAGATAATAATAATAATAATAATAATAATAATAATAATAATAATAATAATAATAATAATAATAATAATAATAATAACAACAACAACAACAACACCAACAACAATTTTACTACTACTACTACTAAAAATAATAATAACAATTATACTACTACCAATACTACTACTACTACTACTACTACTACTACTACTAATAATAATAATAATAATAATAATAATAATAATAATAATAATAATAATAATAATAATAATAATAATAATAATAATAAAACTCAATGTATGATCGCAATGTAGATCATTTATCGTTTTTACTTTAGGTTCCCATAAGAAACAAAGTGTATCACGTGAATCAACTAAAGCAAAAACAAAAGCCATGTTTTCCTTTGTGACTCGCAGGCCTTGTTCCGAATGATTTTAAGTGTTCTCTAACTCGGACTATTCATTAACCTGCAAACATCCAAGCAGCGAAAACCTCTTTTCTTTTTCTTACTTTGGATCTTGTAGCAACCACAGACCTTTCCGAAAATAATAAGTCTCCGAATTGTAAATTAAGACATTTGCCAAATAATTTTAATCCAATATAGCCGCAAAACATACTTTTATGATAAATGCTTTTGTTAAAACTGACTCCTTCAATTTTGGTAGTGACCACATTGTACAGAATATTGTTTCAAGCAAAGTTTAAAGTCTAAGTGATATGACTTGAATATTCAACCAAACAGAAAAATGCTTTATTTACGTTTAATACTGCAATGTCAAAAAGCACACAACAACATCAATATTGTAGAAAAAGCGTTACAATAACGACGATGACAAATGGATCCGTTTTTTTTAGAATGATATTTTTATTATATTGGTTCATTTGACTAGATGCTTCTTATGTAAGTGAATAAGGAGTGTTCTTTATCACGATAAAGTGAGGTCGTCGAAAAGATGAGGCATGAGTGGTTTGTATAAAGGACGTGTAAAATTGCAGAAGGTCGTGTTATGTATATTTAAACTATAATGTGTGTTGATTTTGATCCATGATTATTTGTTACGTGCATTGCGTGATAGACCTTGGTCAGTAATAGAGTTTACGGCCTACCTGACTAGTAACATATATTTTATAAATAACTATATAGCAAATATTTATCTTTTATATTAGATTATATAGTTCGATCATGATTAATTTGAAGTAAGTAAATTTACTAATGTTAGGTTCAAGGTCTACCGTTATTTAGAAATTAAGAATGTTCTAGAAGCAAGTTGCTTATGAATTTAACTGCACTTCCATTCGGATGACAGAGTATTTCCAAAAAAATGATTATTGCGACATATGTTAGGTGGGAAGAGATATAAAGTTGTTTACTTCAGAATTGCGCATTTCTATCTTAATATCCGAAGCGGAATCAGTCGTCCTATTAGGTTTTCTTTGAGAGGATTTATTTTTTGAGAGGATTTATTTTTATAAATTGTTCACTGGAATTACAAAGTGCACGTTAATATCTCATATCTCATATCTAATATCGCTATTTTGTGACTACTGTGAATTCATTCAAATACATTTTGGAATATATTATTGTGATGCATTAAGACCGTTGTCATATTATCTGCAGCATCTAGTTTTCTTTAAAACTAGTCAAATGTGTTCTTAATGTATGTTTCTGATATAATTCCTGTACTGATTAGACCTTATTTGTTTACGTGTGGCACATGATGGCTCTCATAGCTACTTAGTCCTGTACAAATAAATGAACCCATCCATAACTCCATGACCCAAAAGGCCGATAACATGAACGGTGACCGTTCTTGTTCAGGATATAAGGAACGAGTTCTATGTTGATACAAATAGTGTTGAAATCATTCGTGCACTAAGCGAATTGGGTAGCTTTAGCTGCGCTTTGAGATGCTAACATGAAAATGCACTGAGCTCGTGTCTCGGATATCCTTCATGATGTTGAGCACAGAGAACCAAAACATCACTGTCAAAGTCTTAGCATACACATGAAACCAAGCGGCCTAAACCAAGAAGACTAGAAAATTAAAACTATGCACTAGTAGAATTTAACATTTTCTAAATCTTCTTATTATCCTTCAATTTTTACTATTAGAATAAACGGTATAGAATCAAATATCCGGGATATAATCTGCGTTACATAAATGTACAAAAAGTAAAAAAAAGATGTCGCTTTGGCTTGTAGACTTTTAGGGAATTATACACTGTTTTCAGTTTCCGCAACTAGTCTATACAAGCTGGTTGTATTTATAGTTTTAATCCATGTGGAGACAGCCATGTAGAGGTTTACAAGCACAACGTTTTTGTGTTTATTTGTTTGTCGTATATATGTTTTGTATTTGCCTTTGAAAAAGACTCATTAAGAGTCGAATGCGCTTAGGCTAGTTAGTTACTAGTTTTGTACTGTTCGTCGTCAGTTTATTGCATCTATTTTAATTAATCCCTGGCACACGTGATCCCTTGGTGGATCCAGTACGCTTGAAAGGGTTGTTATTCGCCATATAATTTGTACTCTATATATATATATATATATATATATATATATATATATATATATATATAAATATATATATACATATATATATATATATATACATACATACATACAGAGAGAGAGAGAGAGAGAGAGAGAGAGAGAGAGAGAGAGAGAGAGAGAGAGAGAGAGAGAGAGAATAATACAAATGTACACCAGAGATAACCGGAATACTGTCCCCGGACTCTGTGACGGAATGCTGGATAATAGATGGCAGAATTAATATTTAATGCAAAGAATACTATCATATAAGTTAGAGTATTTTAAGTCGTACTCTACTGAGATTCGAACGCAGGCCCACGGATAAGCGGCACCCATCACCCCTTGCCTGCACACACCAGTCGTATTCTTTCACGATTAGGCACGCATCACCCTCCCCCCAAAAATATGATGCAAATATGTCAGTTATGCACTCGTGTGAGACAGACACACTCACAGGACGACTCAATAATTAATTCTAATATATCTACACAGTCATTTCGTATTCCTATGAAGAAATCATAATATAGAATTAATTATAGAAAATTATAAATATACACCAGGCAAGGTGATGGATGCTGTTTACCCGAAGATCCGTGTTCGAATCTCTGTAGAGTACAAAATTAAACTTTTTTATAACCTAATGATAGTATTTTTTCTATCAAATATAATCTAGGATGAAATATTTAGGAATATAGTAAGTCATCAAATGAGGATGACTATATTTCAATGAGAAAACATGTAAAACAAAACCCACAACATCGCGTAACCGATGTAGAATACAGAAAACCTGGGATTTTGCTATAAAATGTGATCACTGAGTAGCCCACTTAATACCAAATTTTAAGTTGTGGGGCTTAACGCCATTTTTCAGCACACGATAGGCGGCCAGCATTAATGGTGGAGGAAGAAACCGGGAAATCCGCGGAAAGAACCACCGACCCACGAGAAGCTACTGGCAAGCTTTCTCACATATCCACATTAGCCGAATCCTAGACTCGAACCCGCGCAGACAGCGGTAAGATGGCAATCATCCGTAACGGACAGCGTTCTAGACCACTGGGCCACTCGGCCCCCCCCCCCACCTCTCCAAATTTTAAGCACTGTAGGAAGAAAATATTGTCAATAAATACACTATATGCTCAAATGAAATTCACAATGATATTACAGACTTTAATCAACACCCAATATTTCAAACTTTAAAATCAGCTCTTTAGAATGTTTCGCAAAATTATATTTTTCGACTTTTCGTACAAAGGTTTCTATCTTTAAATTAGTTTTTTTTTTAAAATCTCGTTTCCAGAGACAATTATTGTCGCCATTATCGATTTTTTGATAAATTTTTACTTTACTGACGACACACAACTGATATAACGATATATGTTTCTATTATTTAACAAGTATAAGGACTGCCTTTTTACCAAATATATCTTTAACACGGTATCCTAATTTTTATTCTGATCTTTAGAAGACTATGTTCTCTTATTGTGCGTGAAGCATATTGATCTGCTTTATCAGTCGTTTTTTAATGTGTGTATATTTTTGTTTCATTGTCATAATATTGACCATATTCAGTCGGTGTCTAAATACAAAGTTTAAGAAGCTTGTTTTATTTATTGATAGAAAAGGTTATACGTTTATCAAAAACAATAATCATATAAATTAGATATAGCAATTATGAAAGATTTCAGCATTTGGTAAACGGCAAGTCTTCCTTGTACTTAGTTAATCACAAGAGCCGATATACGTGTCTCCCTTCATTAATTACACATGCTGATATGCGTGTCTCCACCGTACTTCTCTAATTTCAAGAGCCGATTCACCTGAAAGTGCATTTTTCATGTCCTTGCTTAATACAACGTTTAAATGGCTCGTTCAGTTTCTTGCTTTAATGGCTTATGGACACTAAACAGTTAATCTAGTCAGAGACAGGAATTCAAACAATAATCATATCAACTCTATGACAGTATTTGTGTCAGGTTTCAGCATTTGGGTAAACGTTAAGTCTCCCATGTACTACATTAATTACAAGCATCGAACTACGTGCCTCCATTATACTTCATTAATTACAAGCGTCGACCTACATGCCCTACTTGTACTTCATTAATAAAAAAGTGTTTATCTTCGAGTCTCCCTTGTATTGTGCTGGTTTACACGAAAGTAAATTTTACGAGCTATCTGTTACAATCCGATACCCACATTTGTAACTGCACACATTATAGAAACATTAATGGATATAATTATTTGATTTTTTTTAATTTTCATTAACGAGTAGTCTCTGTGAATAGATATTTTGGATCCTCTCAAGATGTCGTGTTTAGTCGTTCGCAACATATCATATCAATGCACAGCGGACTAGGAAAGGTCAGTGATTTGATTGGTTGGAAGCATTGTATAGCATTGCCCTAAAGCCTCATAAAATTATGGGCAGATCGTGGCAGTGACTTGTATAACAGAACAGTTTCAGATGGGACTAAAAAATGTTATCTTGTACAGCACATATGATCTCATCAAAGCAACCGTCGTCGAAAGGTTTTACAGAACAAAAATAGCATGTGTAAGACATATTCCAGAGATAACATTGATACTTAGATTTTTTTGGCCAGACAATGTTGACAAGTACAATAACGCCTGACATCGTAGCATGAAAATGACACCTCTTCGGATGACAAAAAAAAAAAAAAAATGGTCCCTGACACCTTAATTTTTTAAATCCAAATTCAAAGCAGGAGAACAAGTCAGAATCAGCAGACAAAAAACTACCTTAGAAAAGGACGACACCCCTATCAGGACTGATGACGTTTTCGTCCTCCATACCGTTCAAAAAACCATTTCAGTCACGTCCACTCGAAGATTCCTAAGGAGAGTCCATCCAAGAGTATTTTTACGATAAAGATGTACAAAAAGTAATCAGACAAAACCTCTTGAAAGTCGAAAAAGTGATCCGTATCAAAGACTAAAATATTCTCTCGTCAAGTGGTTTGGTTATTCTGAATAGTCCAACTCATGGATTCCCACACCATCATTGACTCCTTTGTCTCGAAAGTCTATGACTCCGACGACAACGCCTCCGAAATAATCTTATCATACTTCTCACCCAAACTCTTCTCGGAGGCCGTCTTCAATTTCGTCGCATGCTCGTGAAGACCCATCTTCTCAAAGATAAGCTTAAACACATTCTCAATTTTTTTTTAATTTAACACGACCTAGCAACTGAACTCGAGTCACCTTATTCAGCCAGTAATAAAACTGATCTCGCCGTGTCTGTGACAAATGAAAACGCTAAAGTTTTTTTTTTTTTTTTTTTTTTTGTTGGAGCAAGAATCTCCATACCGCAATAGTATAGATCCATGGGGAATTTACTCACCAAGCTCACACATGGAGATTGGTGAGTCAGAACCAAAAGTATCAAATACTACTGATATATGATATAACATGAAGTTCACCTTTAATAGCGTCATGTCGCCATTTTGTAATATTATTAGCCTCGCTGCTGTGCAGCCTCTATGTAACGACATTTGGGAATTTAAATGGCTTAACATTATAAAACAATATAATCGAGCTCATTTCATATGAAATTTAGTAGACTGATTGCAGTATGACATTCACTGTAAGCAGCTCGTCGCATGCGATATTTATTCTAATAAAATTTTGTAGATGCGCATTTGTTACAGCGCCCAGTTAAAGGCATTCTAAGATTTGTGTGATTACTTGTTTGATCATTGGAATTCAGTGGAATGAAAATATTCCTTAGCCCGAAATAATTAGTCAATTACTAAGAACAAACGTCACGGAGAGAAGTGTTAGGGAGTTTCCATGGTGTACATTTAGACCAAAACCGCATGACTGTCCCTAAATGATATAGTCCCTTTAAAATTTAGTGGTGTACGTTGGTGTTGTGACTGCAGTGGCAGTTTTTATGGTAGAAAACCGGTAAATTACACAATGGAATAAACAAGAAGGGACTAGGCAGATACCTTTTATGTCGCCATGGTAGTAACTGTGATGTAGTTGTGCTGGCGTAATGTGCCTTGAAACCATGCTTTAACTGACCTAAATTAAAATAGTTATTGTGTTAGAGGATAATTGTAGAGTTTCTACGGCAAGAACTGCTAACGGTACTGAAAGTTGATAAAGAGTAGTTATGGATATCTGAGAAAGATTAGAGTAAAATGTATTCATAAATCGGACACGACCGGAATTCTGATTTACATCGGAGACATCGGGCTTTCTAATTTACATGAAGTTGTATAGAAGTCTTTGGAAATTTGCTCTAAACGTTTGACACCGGTCGGTCCAACGAGGACCCCTGGCTTGTAACAATATTATTGAACTAGTTTCCTAGTTTAATAAATTCTGTATTTTTTATTTGAATAAACATACT
>JAEAOA010001799.1:755000-810000 GCA_016746295.1 Potamilus streckersoni | reverse complement strand
CTTTTATCTTTAAAAGAAACAAAGCTTGCCGAGTTTCCGTTCAGAAAAAAAACTTATACAAGGAGTGGCATATCAACAGTCAGCTACCACCTCCAATGGAAGGCCTGCATTGTAAGCGTTTTGACTGCATTGCAGACAACTGTTTCTAGGAAACGTCGCAGTTGTACTTAACGGTAGGTTTTTGGTGCGCCAGCTCAGTAACCCATTCCATTTGAAGCGTTCCTGGTTCTGCAGTATTGCGGCTATCCAGGATCTTTTTGGAAATTGTTTATTTGCTTCTTGTTTTGAGCTCTTAGTTTAATTCATATTGATTCAATAAATTAACAAGATGTTAGAATTTAAAATTGAAAGCTGGCTTAATTAAAAAAGTACATATTGCAATGCTGGCGTCTCGAACAGTGAAAGCGTAGCCATTCATGTAGCGATGACTGTATCCATTGCAGAAACAAGAGGGGACTCGGCGCACTGAAATGACAAACCAGCGATATAATTCAAACATTTAAAGTTATTTATAGTTGATCCAAATCATTACTGTGCTCTACTTTTCATTCTGCTGACCAACTGATTATTTGTATCGTCTTTCTCAGAGAGAGAGAGAGAGAGAGAGAGAGAGAGAGAGAGAGAGAGAGAGAGAGAGAGAGAGAGAGAGAGAGAGAGAGAGAGAGAGAGAGAGAGAGAGAGAGAGAGCCGTTTAGACGAACTGTCATTCTTTCTCACAGAGAGGGAGCACCTTTAAACATTTCAATATTAAAAAAATGATATGCTTTACAACTTTTGTAAATAAACTCCTCGAAAAAAGAAGAAACAGCAAAAAAGAAGAAACCATATATAAATAAAGTATGTGCGTGCAATAATTTGCAATACAGATCTTTCGTTTTGCCAGACTATTGAAACATTGCACCACATGTATCATGTATCACTGTATTAAGATCCATTGGAAACCAAACACATATGACATTTCAGGTTCATATAGGTGCTTGGCAAGTTAAAGGTAACTGTTTTCTTTTGGCTCAGATTCCTTATTTATCCGATTTCTGATGTACATTGTACGTTTATTCCATACGACGAGAGAGAGAGAGAGAGAGAGAGAGAGAGAGAGAGAGAGAGAGAGAGAGAGAGAGAGAGAGAGAGAGAGAGAATTTAAAAAATGTAGTTTATGTATATTTCTTCTCGTTACTTTCTTATTGCACGTCTTATAAATGACTGAAAATTCATCTGTATATATATATATATATATATATATATATATATATATATATATATATATATATATATATATATATATGGAGAGAATTTGTTTGTAAAGTCAGTTGTGGTGCCTCAAAGGCCTTTTGTGTTATAGAACTGATTATAACGATATAGATGCCGATGACAACAACGACGATGACGACGATGATGATGGAAATTCATCGCTAAGTTTGAGAAACAATTTCCTTTTCTTGAAGCCATAACTATATATGTATTCATACGCAATAACTATATGTGTATTCATAAGCCATAACTTTATGTGTATTTATACGCCATAACCAAATTTCTATTTGACAAATCATAAAGGCACTACACTTATCACTTGTTTTATATACACTATTTTTTTAAAGAATTTAAAATAAAAATACGTTTCTCGTTTTCCTCCTTGTACTTCAAAAATTTCATCTTTTTGGAAGGATTTATGTCCTGGGCTTAACTCATTTTTACATTTTATGAACATCTATTTAGTTGTCACCTGATCGCCACTAATGTGCTGTAATGCCGTATGATTCAGATGCAGATTTCATTTCATTATAGGCATTAGTAGAAAAATAAGGCGTTGACATGAAAATCGTTAATTTTAACGAACATATACCAGGAAATCGTCTAAAATGAATATAGGAGTTTGACTGAGATTTTGTTTACTGACCGAGATGAAAGCTTTCTACATGCCGATCACGTTCCCATCGAATCACAAACGAGTGTATCATTACCCGCAAGATCCCACCCCACCCCACCCCACCCCCGACCGAGACGGCACAATACACAATTACTATAGCGTTACAATGTCATGGGTACAGAAGGCTTAGACTTATATTAGTAACCGGAACAACTCCTATTATTATACTATTTCTATATTAGTAACCAGAATAACTCCTATTATTATAATATTTATAGTATGGAATCAAATACTAAATCCCGAAAAAAAGAATTTATGCACAGGAATGTAATTTGCATGATCCCTACAAGTGACGTTATCATAAGGCGCCAATGTGATCAACTACTACTACTACTACCGCTGTTATTGGTCTCAACTAGTCTGCATTATGCGCATATTCCTTTTTTGTGTGAGAATATTGTCGCATCTATGCTATATTTTACAGAGAATGTTATCTCTGTGTTATATATATATATATATATATATATATATATATATATATATATATATATATATATATATATATATATATATATCAGAAAATTCCTGCAGTAAATATAATAATGGCGAAAACATCACCGATTGATGTTTATGCAATGATTGAATAGCATCTCAAATCGGTTATAACATTGCCAAACCAGTGGTGTGTTTGTAAATAAACAGAAACTGTGAAATCGCTAATTGTGTTGAGTACGTCATACAGATTTGTCTAAGTGGCCCGTACGATGGGTTATGATGTTTGAAATACGTTTTAGAGCAACTTCATGAATTGATAGTCAGGTATTATAATTGAACACCAAAGATGTAAACTTTTTATTAAAAAAAATCGTGAATAGTCATTGTATGATATTGTGAAGAAAAACTTCAAGGTTCAAGAAATACATTAATGAGACACATACAGTACGCATTATATCCTAACAATCAAAACAACTTATATCTGTTACTAGTCATATTACTATATAATGTATAGCGCTGCAGAAGCGGATATGCGCAAACATTGCCAAAAACAACAAAGCAAATACTGTAAATAAATTATACAAACATTCCACACATTTCACATGGCTGGGTGTAAAGCTAAAACAAACTTCTTGCTGTAATCGAGTAGGTGCAGTGCTCGTTGACGGGTCCTTTAAGCTCATATGAGATCACACCATGTTGGATGATGTTTTATTCATGGCTGCAAGTCATTTTTATGATCTCGGAAAGAACATGCCTGTTTATAAATAAAGGCCTGATATATGTCGTATTGGTAACCTAAACATATGATTGATCGCTTGATGGATTTGTAAAATTCTAATATATAACTAGACTTTATCATTCTGAACTCTGCAGTAGAATGTGTCATTAAAAATATTATAAAGTTGCTCTTATTACGTGTTAGTCTCACTGCTAGGTCGTGAATTAAATCAGGTATTGGAGTAAAGTCGCGTAATCAAATTTGCTGATCGGGAGGAATTATAGCACACATCAACCTTAAAATGGAACTTATTTTTGTAGACAAAAAATATTTCGTGAAAGCCTTCAACAAAGATAAAGAAGTCAATGAATTAAAGACTAAAATTGAAACGACTGCAGTTTCTAACCCTAGTAAAATAAAAATATTACAAACATTTGTTTTACTGTCGAAGCAATCAGAAACTGATTTTCCCTTATATATCGGCGTGTCGACTGTGAAATATCTCAGGAAACTCTTGAGAAGACGTGAGATGAAGATACCGAAAGGTACATCAAGGATAGATATACTTACACTATTAAAACTTACCCCTGACTTTCCCCGTCTGATGATCAAACAGCGTCGCAAAATAACAGTACGGCTGTATATTAAGATTAGTTTTGGCCTAAATAGCAAATGAACAAGAGTGTCGTCGACGTAGTATAGCTAGCCTTGACACAGATGCTGGTAGAAAAGCATGATGTCACCACGTTCTGGAGTCTGAGTGACAGAATCGTGGTGTTGATTTACAAAATTATCTAGCAATAATTTCGATCGAATATGAATATGCTCAATGCAAAGATGTTAGAAAACGAAAAATGCGTCCAGGAAATATAACATCATTGCAGTGAGAGGGCATCTGCGCGACTAAGATGGAGATTGTTCTCGATGAGCATTTGATTATGACACTTAGCTCTCATACACCAGGCAAAGACGTGTTTAAAATCGCTTCTCCCGTGGATTTATAGTGACGCCAGTGTGATCTGAAATAATAAAGACACACAGATCATCTCCATGAACTCGATCAAACCTTTGCAGATATTCTTAAGATGGAGAAACCGTTAATCGGAGTAGGATCCGCAAGTAAGTTTATATTAAACACCATACTGTTTACCTCTCTGAGCAGTAGTGAATTTTAAAACGGATGATACATTACAAGTAGTGTTTTGAAAAGGCACTTTTGTCGGTTTTTCATCCTGTAATCGAACATCAATTTCAAGCTGCTTACTCGCAAAGGAATATATTCACATGAATACAAGAGCTACAGGGATGAGTTTGCTGAAACTTTGTTGCGACCAGTGGCATCACTGGGTGTGTATATGGTGCTGGGCGGATAGCACAGGGTAACACCATTAGAGGAGGTGACACCAAAATGATTGTGAATTTTTGTGGAGGAAGAAGGTCCATGGGGGTGACACCATGAGTTACCGCACTAATTGACACCAACCCTAGTGATTCCTCTGGTTGCTACCAATTGAGACTTTTCATTCATCACTATCTTGAGAGGGAACTTCAGCCAACGACTACACATACGCAAAGAATGTCTGACCGCATTTGGTCATTAAAACCTAGCCAATTATGGCGATCTTTATTTGAGAATAGATGTGCTATTACTCGCCGATGTATTCGAGACATTTTCTGATACAGCTATGCATGAGTAAAAGCTAGACCTATCTGACTAAGTTACATCCCATGGAAAGGACACACTTGGATGCTACATCACTAATTAAGGCATATGACCAATTGCATTCACTGGGTGAGATAAGCTGAATGGAACTCGAGGTATAAATAATGTTATGCAAAGACATTTAAATGACTGATGGAACCAATTTTGAATCAAACTGCATTGTAGACCGTTTATTAGTTAATAATTTGTATTTAATGGAGATATAATGGTTAATAATATCATCTATAGTTACACTGCTCGACAAAACAATGTGTTAGTATTGATTCTTTAACCAGAAGAAAGATAAGCAAATATGCACACAAAGATTATTGACACGGCTGCTCGTATGCCAGATGAGAAAACAAGATGACATTTAAGTAAAGTATATCAGTGATCTTGTTGTTTTTTATTTTTTATGGTTTGTGTTGAAAAACAGTCTAGACATTATTTTGCCATTTACTGGTTCGATACGTTACAGCGCATTTTAGATTTCAAAGTATTAATATTGTGGGGCACTTTGGCCCTCATAATGCCAATAAGGTAAAACTGCATGGGGCACTAAAGCCCCAAGATTTATAGGCCCAAATTGCACACACAGGGGCACTATAGCCCCCAATGGGAATTTTGTATAGAGACAATAGGAATGGAACATGTGGGATGATGTAACGGTACTGGACACTTGCACCAATATAGCAAAAAACTGACCTAAATACGCGCGACTACTCTAGTAAGGGACAAATACAGTAAAGTCAGAGACATATAACATATATAACACATATTCAAGGTGAGAAAAAGTATCTGTTCTAGGTATAGGAAGTGGCACTGAAAAGTTCTTTGAGTTCTTCTTCTTTGTCTTCTTCTATTCTCTTCTTTTTCTCCACCAACGTCTTTTTTCTGTCCTACACTTTTTTGCCCTGCACTTTTTCTCTTCTTCTCATTCTTTACCTCCTTCTGTTTTTCTTATCCTCCACCTCTTTCCATTTCTGATTATTTTCATTTTCTTCTTCCATTTCTATATTTTCGTTCCACTCCCTCATCCTGTTTGTCTTCTATATCTTCCATTCCATCCTTTCCTATTCTAATCATTTCATTTAATATATCATTTATTTTCTTTAGGTTGTCAATTTCCACGATGAATCTATGGGGACTATAATGCCCAAACTGCATTTTCATTTGCATCTCCTCCACCATAGTTATTGTGTCTATTACTTTCTGCAGTCTAAGCATATATCCCAGTTACTTGCCATACTGTATTCTTTGTAGCATGGAGCGATGACTGACTGACTGACAAGGATTTAAGTCGCTTATGCTATCTAGGAGCTTTCGCGACTTGTTCATGCTCAATTATTGTGCATTTTAAGTGGTCGATGTTTCAGGAATGGTGCTACAGAAACTCAGCGTGTATGTACGATAGCCGTACTTCTTAATTCTGTCAGGATGTGCATAGTAGGAAGCGGATCCGGTGGGGGATGCCAACTGCTTACGTCGCGTACGCTCCAAACGTCCGGACCGACTCGATTATGTGTCAAATTCTGTTCAATTGTGCTCGTGGACGCTCTCTATCTCCAATATTGTGAGTCACCTGTGTAATTATTATAACCTTTGAGGTGCAGATTATTTAAGTTATTCTTGTGTAGCTGAAATTTTGTCTACTATGCGTACTTTTTAGTGGCGAAATTGTACTAATTAGGCGGGTTTCAGCCACCCTTTGTTTTTTTACGGTCACGCATTGTCAGTGTTAGTTGTTGTTTTTTATAGTGGGTTCTGTTATCGAGCGAGGCCTTCAGTTGCCAATGAATGGGCCTCAAATGTAAGTAGAAGTAGAAGATGAGAGAGAGAGAGAGAGAGAGAGAGAGAGGTGGTGGTGGCAGCGGGGGGGGGAAGAGGGGCAGGAAGGGAGTTCTTGGTGGAAAATATGTCGTCAATACATTCTGTTGTTTCCAGGATTTCATCCAAGTGTTTGCTAGTATATTTTCCTGGCACCTTTTTATGCTCCTTGTATTAGTAGGGGTTAGGATTGAGTTGGAGAGGGGAGAAGAAAGAGTTTACAGTGGAAAGTCTTTATGCAACATGGGACTGTTGTACTCAGTATTCTACCCATGTGTTTGATAGTCTCTTTCCTATCACCTGTTTTGGTCTCTTCTGTTAGTGAAGGGGTTAGTAAAAGGTGGGAGGAAAGGAGGACATGGCTAAAGGTGGGCTTATGGTGGAAAGTCTTTTGCGAAACAGGCTTGTTGCTTTTAGGTATCCAACCAGGTGTTTGCTAGTATGTTTTCCCTAGCAAATGTTTTGGGTCTTTTGTTAGATTAATGCAAAGGGGGTTGGTAGAGGTTGGGAGGCAAAGAGAGCATAGTTGAAGGTGGGCTTATGGTGGAAAGTCTTTTGCGAAACAGTCTTCTTGCTTTCAGGCATCCACCCAGGTGTTTACTAGTATGTTTGCCCTGTCAAATGTTTTGGGCCTTTTGTTAGATTAAGGGGAAGGAGGAATGGGGTGATAAAGAGGACTGATGAGTGGGGATGGTGTAAAGAGGATGTAGGAATAAGGTGATGTAAAGTGAAGAGTTGAGGGCGTGGTGGCTTTGATTTTCCAACAAAAGCACTTTCCTACGAGGTGAATTTGTCACTCGTCGCCTTTAATTCGCTTGCTTGCCCTAAGGTGTTGAGCCAGTGCTTGCTCGGGGAGGTGGGCAAGTGCTTGCCCAGATTTGTGCCAGTACTTGCACAGGAAGTTGGGTTAGTGCTTGCACATGTGAGTGCATGGATTTGAGCCAGTGTTTGTTCTGGTGTGGATGAGTACATGCCCATTAGAGGGAGTGAGGTTTGTTTTGTTTATTTATTAATTTTGTATATGGGGTCTAGTGCTTTCCCTGTGGAGGTACTGGCCCATGTTGGTTATGCTCTTTCGATGTTGGAGGCTGGTGCCTGCCCTGTGGATGTTCTGGACCTTTCTTGTTCTGTTCCTCCGAAAGAGCTTGTTACTGCCCGCCAAGTGGAGGTTGATATTCAAGTCTTTTTCCCGTGCTCCATGGTTGTATTCGCACTTTCCCCTCTCTGGTCTTTTGTCGTCCCTTTCTCAGATAGGTTATTTTCTATCAATCGTCAAGTTTGAAGCGATAGTGTGCCCTTTTTAATGGGGGTAATTAGTGTTATGCAAGGGTAATGAGAAGGAGGGGAAGATGAGAGAAGAAATGCTGTATATATCTATTTTTTTGTTGGGATTGGTTTTCACTTCCTTGTGATTTTTAGGATGATTTCAAAACTTGCTTTTAGCTGGCAATTTGCCCTAGTCTTTTACCTCCATGTTGTGTTACTTACCCTGTGTTCAGCTTAATTTTTTGTTGTCAATGTTATGTTGTCTAGTAGTCCTGGCTCCTTTGTTGTTACCGTTGGTTTTAATTTCTTGTGTGTTTAAAGTTGATTTCAGGATTTGCTGTTAAGCTGGCTTTTTGCCATAGTACTTTCTTCTCCGTAATGTTTACTTACACTGTGTCCAGTTTAATCATAATGATGACATTGTTATTTTGTCTACTTGGCAAATTTAATAGCGTTGAGTGTTAGTTGTTAGAGTTGGTTAATAGGTTAGTAGGATAAACATGTGTTTGTGTGTTGGGCGGTTATGTTGCTCGGTTAACACGATTAATGTTGCTGTTCTGTTGAGTTCCTTGAATTTGGATCTATTTGTGTATATTTTTGTATATCCAGTGTACGTTTCCTGAAGAAAAAAAATTGTATTTCCATTTAAATTTTCCACAGGTGTTGCATTTTGTTTCCAAATGTCTATGCAGATTGGTTGATAGGTTGAATTTTTTTGGGACGTTGTTCCACCACGGAGTGAGATCATCGATTATATATATGTTACTCAGCTTCAAAAGTCGTCTAGATTGTATTTCCTCGCAGAGGGTGTGAACTCTGTTGCCGGCTGTGGGATTTAGTACAAGGTTTCGGCTAAATTGTTGTTTGCAGTGATTGATTGTCTATTTTGTTGAGATGGGCATGTATCATCATGAGTTGACGTCCTGATTGAGAGTCTTAGGATGTGTTTTTCCCTTCTTAGTTGCAGTGGTAGTTCACCTGTTAATAGGTGAAGTTTGTAGAGCGATGTGTTTAATAGTGTCCTGGTACAAAGTTTGAGTATACTGTAGAGTAATGCGTTGTTGGCTGATGCATATATTTGGAAACTACAGTCCCATTTAGATCTGAAAAGTGATCTGTATAACATCAGTAGTGTGGTTTGGTCAGCTTACCATGTGGTTGATTCTAAGTGCTTTATTATGTTGATATATTGCTCTTTTCTTTTGATTATTTCACTTATATGTGGTTTCCAGGTTAGATTTGCGTCCAGTAGCATTCCTATAGCATTCCCAGGAAATATGTTTGTTTGCCAAGCTGTATACGTGTGACCTGAATGCACATTGCGTAATATTTTGGCTTGCGTTTTAATGTTTTTGTGCTTGAAATCTTAAATCCCGAGATGTCCGCCCATTTGGTGATAGCGACGAGATTTTGCTGAAATTCTGCGATGTGTTGTTAGGATTTCCTGCATCCATACACCGAGAATATATATATATATATATATATATATATATATATATATATATATATATATATATATATATATATATATATATATATATATATATATATATATATATATAAAGAATACAAATCATATGGCGAATAACAACCCTTTCAAGCGTACTGGATCCACCAAGGGATCACGTGTATCAGGGATTGATTAAAAATAGGTGCAATAAACTGACGACGAACAGTATGAAACTAGTAACTAACTAACCTAAGCGCTTTCGACTCTTAATGAGTCTTTTTCAAAGGCAAATACAAAACATATATGACAAATAAATAAACACAAAAACGTTGTGTTTATAAACCTCTACATGGCTATCTCCACATGTGTTAAAACTATAAATACAACCAGCTTGTATAGATTAGTTGCGGAAACTGAAAACGGTGTATAATTCCCTAAAAGTCTACAAGCAAAAGCGACATCTATTTTTACTTTTTGTACATTTATGTAACGCAGATTATATCCCGGATATTTGATTCTATACCGGTTATTCTTATAGTACAAATTGAAGGATAATAAGATTTAGAAAATGTTAAATTCTACTAGTGCATAGTTTTCATTTTCTAGTCTTCTTGGTTTAGACCACTTGGTTTCAATGTTCTAAGGCGGTGTATCCAGTATGATTCCTTTTCCTTCCTGGTTTCGGAACTCCAGCTGTGGTGGTTAGCAATAGCGATAAGTATTTTATCACTGAAAGTGTGGCCAGGGGAGGAGAAGTGTTCTGCGACCGGGCTTCTGTACAGCTTTTTTGTCATCCAATCAGATCTATGAAGGTTTATCATTTTGTGTAGCTATTCAGTTTCTCCGACGTACTGAAGGCCACAGATTTTACATGTGATGAGATAAATCACATTCTCTGATTTGCACGTTTTGTTTGGACCATGTATAATTAGTTTTTCTTTAGTCACTGTGCTAGTGAATGTCTTAGTCTCTATCATATGTTGACAGGTTTTGCATCTTTTATCTCCACAGGGTTCAGATTGACTAGGTTGGTTTTGACTAGCGATTGGCGTTAGCTTTGCCCTGACTAGGATGTCCTTTAGGTTTTTTGGTCTCCGGTAAACTACTACAGGTTTGTTCGCAAGTATTAGGTTTAGTATGTCTGACGATTGCACGGTTGGCCAGTGGTTTGCGATGATTTTACCTACTTTGGGATTGTCTGAGTGATAGGTCAGAATAAATGGTATCCTATCAACCTTTTCTTTCTGTCCATATCTGAGTAGGTCATCACGGTTTGTTTACTTGGTCCTTTGGATTGCCTCCGCAATCAGGTCTTTGTCGTAGCCTCGGTAAACTAAATGTTTAGCCAGCTCTTCAGACCTTTCTAGGAATCTTTCATCGCCGGAGCAAATTCTGCCTGGCTATATGGAATATTCCTAATGCAGTGTTTTGGATGACAGCTGGTTGGGAGGAGATACTGGTGTTTGTCGGTTGGTTTCGAGTGGATGTCTGTGTGTAATTTGTTTTCCACCAGTCTGGTTGTTGTGTCCAGGAAAACATGGTATGAGGTGGAAATTTCTGTCGTGAATTTTATTGAAGGATGGAAGTTGTTTGCCTTTGATATGACGTCATCCATACTTTCTCTTCCATACTGCCACTTCATTTCTATATCATCGATAAAGGTTACCCACTGGTATGGTGTACGCTCAACCAATGCTAAGAGTTGACCCTCAAGTTGTCCCATGAAAATGATAGCATACGAAGAGCCATTTTAGAACCCATTGCAGTTCCATTGATTTGTAGGTAGTTTTTTTCATTAAATTCAAAGTTGTTGAGTTTTAGGACAAGCTCCAGGAGTTGGACTAAGAAGTGTGTGGGTGGATTGTTTACAGTTCTTGTTTCCCATACCTCCTCTAAACTTTGTACCAGGACACTATTAAACACATCGCTCTACAAACTTCACCTATTAACAGGAGAACTACCACTGCAACTAAAAAGGGAAAAACACATCCTAAGATTCTCAATCAGCACGTCAACCCATGATGATACCAGCCCATCTCAACAAAACAGACAATCAATCACTACAAACAACAATTTAGCCGAAACCTTGTCCTAAATCCAGATTGTTAACCATGATGTTAAGTGGTGTTGGACTTAGAACACTTCCTTGCGGGGTACCATTGTCAAGTGTGTAGGCTTGCGAAGGAATAAGCGTCTCCGACGCGGGTTTTCATTTCTCTTCTTATGAGGAAGTTTGAGATCCGTTAGAGGATCCTTCATGTTATCCGGTATTGATTGAATTTGGAGATGAATTCATTAGTCCAGATTAGGTAGAAGTCATCTTCAAGGTCAAAAAGTATTTCTAAGAGGTATCTGTGTTTTTATAGATTTGTATTCAAAGCTAGTTTAATGTTGGCTTCTGGTTAAACGAGTTGGTCTATAATGGAACGTTTGTTTCTAAATCCTCTTTGATTTTCCGAGAGTAGGTGGTTTTTCTCTAAGTGGTGTCTGAGCCTGTCGATGATCATTGTCTCCATGTTTTTGCATTTTGTCTTAGTTAGATGGGAAGATACGATTAGACCAGTTTGGGGTCATTCCATGATTTTGGTATATGGCTATAACTATGGCTTGCTATTTGGCCTGTGTTCCAGATGAGGTTGATTAGGTCAAGTATTAAAAGCTACATGTTTATATATATATATATATATATATATATATATATATATATATATATATATATATATATATATATATATATATATATATATATATATATATATATATATATATATATAATATTCTAAGTTGTCTTTCCCGGTGAGGTAGATTTTTTTGTTGCTTAGTGCTTTATTCCATTCTTATAGTTTGAAGTATTTGTTTCAAGGTGAGTTATTATTTGTTGTTTCCGTGGTATATTCTTTTCCAGAGTTTGCCGTTGTAATATGAACGTGGTTGTGTAGTTGCTATTGCTGCTTGAGTGTGCAAAATATTTGGCCTTGTAATTTTACATTATTGAATCCTGTTGTCTGGGCATTTCGTTTCATAAGCCAACATAGTGTAACCTCCTGTAAAATTTCGTGCGAAATACCGTGACACGTGTTGGTTCCTAGGTGTCCGGTAGCTTCGTACAGTGACGAGTACTATTTCAAGTAATTCTTCAGGTTACGGTTAGGTTCGAAGGGTCTGGTACACAAGGTCTTGCCATAGCGACTGACTTCGATCTTGGACACTCTGTAATGCTTAAACTGGAAGGAGTTTGATAATGGGCTCTGTTGAGGTTTGCATTGCTGACCAATCCGATGGTTGAACGTTTGGGTAACTGTCCTTGGAAAAGATGATCTTCGATCTTGGATTGAAGTTCAAAAGCAATGGTGAAAGTTTTCACTTCTGCGGGTCGTATCGGATAATTGGCAGTTGTTCTGCTCAACGTGTGACTGATGTCGTTTCCCACTTTAGATAACATTTCATTTTCGAGGTACGCTCTGAGAGGGTATTATCGAAGCTACTGCTGACCAGTTTGGTATTTAAGTATAATCCCACTTCGCTGAAGAAGAATTGCATGAAATTTTTGATCGGAGCTACTCTAACATCTGTTCCCGAATCGGTGTTCTCCGTTTTGATCACTTCCAGTTTCAGATACATGCAACTGATATTCAGATAGATGTCATCTTCGGGCTGTTCTTCGATGGGAGCGGAATCGGTCAAAGAGGAGACGTAATGATATTCAACCCATACGGATTCTTTGATCGTCATTATGGTGGGTGGCATAGCAAAGGATTTCAGTTCCGACTTGGAACAGATGCAAGATTCGGTGCATCATTTTCTGTCTGTAATTTTGTAATACTTAATATTGTCTAAGCCTATGGCAGTTCTTCTTTTCTCAGTCTTTCGAGCTCTGGGTGAGTGAAGTCCACTAAATGGGTGTCTTTGTCGCCTTTTTCTGCCATGTCATTGCAGTGCCTCTACGGAAGTAGAAATGACTGATTCGACATCGTGTGGAACATTTTTAGGACTTTCTCGTCGGCCCAAAATGTCTTTGCCCGTTTGAAGCAAAACATTTTTGCCTGCCCTCAAAAACGCTTCTCTGGGGTTTTGTTTGTCAATGATGACATTGTGGAGAGATTCTTTGCTGTGCTTCAACGCGGCATCTTTTAAGGCATCAAATTCACGTGTCACCATCGGTTTCAAAACAGTAGTCAAGGAACGATAGGCTGATTTTTTTCATACCTCATAAACCTTGTCCTCGTTGACGAGAGACTTCTTGGCACATAGAATACATGACTAACAATAGGTTAGAGTACTCGCTTTCGAAAATGGAGTTTCACTGTGACCTTCTCTTTGGTGAACAATATATTTTGTCCCAGATCGCCTTTTCTAGTAATTTTGAGTGTCGAAATACAATTTACTGACGGGTAAATAGTGAGGATGTACAAATTCGCAGTGAGCGTAATAGTTGTTTCCACTTATCTCGTCAGCGGCCGTGACATAATACACTTTGAAAGGAATGACACGCAGTAGCGGCACGGATGTGTGTCCCACCATGTTCTACTCCACCACATAGGAGAACACAAACATCAAATTCAGTCCTTTCTACAGAAAATTGAAAAATATTGTAAAATCCAAGTTACCAGTTAAGTCGGGTATATCGTTTTGAATCCGTATCATCTTGAGGTCTCCACCCAAAATGTCACATAATTCAGGACAAAATGTAATGGCCAATACTCTATCCTCTGAATATTTGATCAGTAGGCTACGAGCTATTTTATGGTACTCGATCTTGACACTTATTCTAGCTTCAAGGCTTTACCAAATACGAATTTGAACCTGTCATTAATCACGTTCACCAAATGTTGACCACTAAAATAAAAGCCCGCTGAAATTTTGAATAGATAGGTGAAGCGATTAGTTTGGGGGCCTTTTGTCTCCACAAAGTCAGCTATAGTGGCACATACATTCAAGGCTTGTTGCACTTTGTGATCCATTAGGATGATTATCTGGCCGTGAACAGCACATAGTGTTATTGGGAAACACCTCCATGGAACTGTCCCTAGGTAATTTTGAATAAAATTGGTTATTTATAATTACAGAGTTCTTGTGACCGAGGAGTCGCTGGAAGTCAGAGGAGTGTCTAAAAGAGTTTGGTTGTAATAGTTAGTGTGACTGTTGGGAGAGTTGGGAGAGTGACTGACGTTAGACGCAAGGCTCCCGTTGTTGTTCCCGTCAGGAGAGCATTTCAGGGACGAATTGGGAAGAAGGTAACCGATGCAACTGCTGAATAAAATGGTCAACAATTGTTTTTATCCTTGTTTCAAACTCGGATTGGCAATGGCAACACCGATGACACAATACACCCCAAAGATTTGGCAGAAAAGACAATTTGAGTTTTAGGCACACGTTCTACGTACTACACCCGCAAGGGTTGCTTTTGTAGATCTTGCAGAGCAGAACTGGACGAAGGAGTGGTAGTTGCTCCAGTAGTAACGATTGAGGCTGTGTTGAAAGGTATGATGGTCACTTTTTTATAGTTGATGATTTGCGAAGCGTTGATACAAGAGTCAAAACTTGGTGGATATCCTTTCCAATGTACTTTGACTTTTATGATATGTAGTTTTCTAACTATTCGTCTTCTTTGATCGAGATTGCTTAATGTTCCTTGTTGGTCACACGCTGTACCTCAGGTATATATATATGCGCACCCACTCTCCACTTTTCTTGTGGACAGTTACCGTCGGGTATGTACCAAACAATCACTCGAAGACTGTCACGTCACTATCAGGAGTCACCTCTTGGGATCTATGTCCACTGCTCCGATGGTAAGATTGGTTGAACGACTGGACGAGGTGCGGAAAGATGTCGATGCATTTGAGAGTGTGATGATGAGTAAAATATTTCCACATGCGTTCTTTCAAGGTGCGCTTAAAACGTTATACTATGCTGGCGTTCGTTTCGGGATTATATGTGGTGAAAATGAATGTCATGTTTATTTTAATTCTTCAGAAATTCGTTACCTTTGACGATTTGCTATCGAATAAGGTGATGACCGCTTTTTCAACACAAGTTTGAAGGCTCGCAATAACTCGCGTTCATTTGGAAATTAATGGCACGATCCATGCAAATTTGGAAAGAAGTCGATAACCCAAAACAATATTTATAGCCACGATTGTAGGTGGCCAAATGAGAGACATAGGCTAAATCAGGTTGCCATTGATGATCGACGCCTTTAATTCGGGTGAGACGTCTGGAAAGTGTTTGTCGAAAGGGTTTGTGTATGGTGGACATGGCTTGTTCTTGTAACCATCGTTGCACTTGAAGTAAACGAATAATTTTCAGGCCAGTTTTGGCAGCAAGATACAATTTCTGAACTCCTCCGTAACCGGCAGTATGGGATGGATCGTAGTAAGTGCTGGCTAACACCTTCTCCATTTTTTGAATAAGTGTTT
The DNA here is from genome assembly GCA_016746295.1 of Potamilus streckersoni. NCBI lineage: Eukaryota > Metazoa > Mollusca > Bivalvia > Unionida > Unionidae > Potamilus > Potamilus streckersoni. Next base: position 794,253 of record JAEAOA010001799.1, on the reverse strand, counting down.
AACTTATCGCTGATTCTACTCTGGATCGGGTGAGGGGGTGGTTTGGAAAGGCTTTACGTGCTCGATGTACTACGGAAGTCGAAGTCGAAGGTAGTGCTGTGGTGGTGGTAACATAATTGCTTTGGTCTTCTTTTATATTTTCACTTCTGGTTTTCATTCTTTTTCTTTGTTCGTACTAATAAAGTCTGATATATTTATTTCAGACTACTTAGCTTTGCCAAAATATCCAAGAGTACAGTGACCGTTTGCCTTTCACTGTTCTTCTTCTCTGCTAGATTTTGTTTCTGCTCTGATTCTTCTTTTTACTGTCGTTTGCTTCGAGTCTCTTCTTATCACCGTTGTTGTGCAAGGAGAAAAACTTGTTTTGCTTCTTTCTGCTGCTGTCAAAATTTCTCCTGTTGTTCTTTCTGTATTTGTTTAAAATCCTCATCGTGTGGTAAAGAAGACGAAGGTTCCGAAGTACCGGAACAATTTCTTGCGAAGAAGTGAGAAAATCCACTAAATCCAAATTAAAATTTGTCTCTTCTAGAAGAAGGAATGTGCTAACTTTGGTAGGTAGCCACTGCCCTTGCACCCCAAATCATTGTCTTAGTTTTTGTCATGTTTCAAAAACAACAACGTCGCATGGACGCTAGCCCACCTTTTAAGGGAATATGACGTCACAGATGGCCTTCTGGAAGACAGACTCCACGAAGTGACTGAATTTTGTAACGCATGTTGGGAGTGGTGAACAATCTCAATCCGTTTCGATCCGCTCTTCTTCTATTAATAAAAGCGGTTCACTTCATCCCCTTCCCCTGTTCTCGTCACAAAGATTGAACAAGCTTTGAATCCTCTACTATCGTATCGTCCAGTTCCGTACGGACTTACCCATCTATGTGAAAACATGGACCATCATCCGGATCACCGACAGTTGTCTGTTTGGAAAAGAAGATATTATGTGGAAAGACAAGGTTGTCTGAGCAGACTCTGATCTACGGAGCAGAGGTGAGACAAAGTTTGAAGAAGAGAAAAAGACCTATGCGATGTCATCGCTGTTAACGGAATGGTGTTAACATAACAAACAACGGCCATTTTCAGAGCTACTCATTTGCGTCGAAAGATATTTATTCTCTCTTGCCTAAAATTGTATTAGTCAATTGTATATATTTAAGTTTACCTCCCAAACGAATTGATTCTCTTTCCTAAATTTATTTTAGTCAATTGTATAATTTGGGTTTGATTGATTTTTTTTTTATCATGTATTGTATACATCCTATGTCTCTGTCTAAACTGTATTTCTTCCTCCCTAGAGTAGACGTGCGTATTTAGGTTAGCCTATTGCTACATTGTTGCATGTGTTTAGTACAGTCACGTCATTTCACCTGTTCCATTCCTATCGTCTCTATACAAAATTCCCATGGGGGGGGGGCTATAGGGCCCCAGGGTGTGCCATCTGGGTCTATAAATCTTGCGGTTATAGTGCCCCAGGCTGCTTTTCCTTGTTTGACATGATGTTCAAAGTGGCCCAATGTACTACGCACAGTGTAAAACATATTATTTATATATGGGATACATGTCGCTTAGCATTGGCTTTCTAAAACAAAGTGATGATCGTCCTTCAGTAGGTTAAAATAATTACAAATTCTTCGATCTAGTGGGAAGGATTAGGATTTCTTCCATCATACCGATTCAACAAGTACGGGCAGACATCTAGACTTATCTTTGAAAGAGATTTTGCAAATTTTGTCTGTTGCTATATTTAAATACAGCCAAATATAGCCAAATGGTTGTTACAAATTTTTCAAAATGCGATGATCTATTGATCTGTAACGGTGCCTCCCCCAATTCACCACACACACAGAGACATACATACATAAATACATACATACACACACACACACACACACACATACATACATATATATATATATATATATATATATATATATATTTACATATATATATATATATATATATATAGATATATATATATATATATAATACAAATCATATGGCGAATAACATCCCTTTCAAGCGTACTGGATCCACCAAGGGATCAAGTGTGTCAGGGATTGATTAAGATAGATGCAATAAACTGACGACGAACAGTGCGAAATTAGTAACTAACTAGCCTAAGCGCTTTCGACTCTTAATGAGTCTTTTTCAAAGGCAAATACAAAACATATATACGACAAACAAATAAACACAAAAACATTGTGTTTGTAAACCTTTACATGGCTGTCTCCACATGGGTTAATATATATATATATATATATATATATATATATATATATATATATATATATATATATATATATATATATATATATATATATATATACACATACATACACACACACACACAAGAATAGTAGTCAATCTTGGCGGTTACGTGCACAAACCTTTCAGTGGAGAACAAATTATAGACCACAGTCTCCAAATCTCATTGCATAATTTGCTAAGAGTTGCATTTTAAACACATCCTTAAACCACTACGCATTACAAAAGATTGATAGCACTGCAGCTATTTCTCCATCATCAAAAGATATGCAGAGTTTATGGCATTCTGAGTGACTGTTGCTAAGCAACATATGGAAATAGTATGATGGCAGTCTAATTTAGGTTTTAAACAGAAATAATTTAAGTAGGAATGGGCTGCTGACGCTTTGACTGTAGCATCATTTTAACAATTGATACAGTAGAGGTCTTTGAGTGGGAAGAAAATAAGATAAAATTTTACTGTCTGATAAAAAAATCTGAAAATAGTAAATATGAGCTCGCATGAATAATACAAAATATTACATATAAGAACAAAAAAAAATAAGGAGAAATTTCGAAAGGAAATGTAAATATGTTCGCTGATTACCAATCTATTTTCAGCTCGTAAGTCAGACAGGAGAAGCTCTTGCACTGGTCTACGATTAGTTTTTTATCTTTGCACTGAAGAATAAATCTTATGACACATGGAAAGACTTTGGTATACAAATTATCTTGTGGCCACGAGAGTACATTAAGCTGCCATAAAATGTTATTTTTAGCGATGTTCTGTATGATTTGTGTGTTTGTGTGTTTGTGTGTGTGTGTGTGTGTGTGTGTGTGTGTGTGTGTTTGTGATCTAAAAAGATGACACATGTACTCAGATTGAGCTTTAGTCGATCTTAATAAAAACAAATATGTCTTCAACTAGCTTTCATAAAATTTCAAATCAAAGATGTGCGCGGTCAGTGCATTCTGAAATGTGATCGATGATGCTCTTAAAATAATCACTTCATGCAGTAGTTATATGTTTACTGCATTTGTACATATTTTCCCATACATATGCAATAACCTTTTTATTATATGCACATTTTCTTATTCTTCCCAATGCTTAAATATATAAACAAAAATACACTACAATAAATAAAGTAACCGAATGTATGCCGTTTGCCAAACTAAATATACAAGCTTAGCTGCATCATTACACACCTGGCGCACGTAACTCCGCCCAAACAAATTTTAAGTTGGTCGCGCGTAACCGTAAGTTTCGAAAAAAAATGGCGTTTGGTCTACTTAACATTGATATTTGGAGTAATAATGTTAATGAATGTGAATTGCAATAACTTTTTCGTTTTATCTGGAATAAATTCATTTTATTATTTTTGTCGATTCAACGCAATTTTGTGATTATGGTCTGGATTTATCTACATGAAGTAACTTATATCGGATTCTAGCAGAGTCTGCCAATTTAATGGTATTGAAGTGTGTTGACATCGGCATGCGTGTTTCTGTTTTGTCGTTGAATGATTCAGATCATAATGTGGGAAAATTATGAAGTCCTTCAATTGCAATTATCGAAACGATTCTATGCAATTTAATGTTTATTTCATTTTGAGTGCAGTAAGGAGGATGTAATTGCACTTGAAATATACTCAAAACTACAGTAAATTTCGAACTGTGATCAACCTTGAGAACCCATGATATGGCTCATGTAATTAGGATTTGCAGAACTAAGAAAATACATTAGTACATTTTGAGGAAATTGATGTTGTAAAATTGTAAGTATATTTTTGCCATTTTTTTATTACCAGCTAAATAAGACAGTTTATGTCTTATTGCTTGCATGCTATTGTGAAGACCCTGTATGGCGTCTAAAGGTAGCTCAAATCTGAAATATTGTATCAAAAAAAAAAATACCGAGAATGTGCTAAAACAGTTTGTATGTGTCAGTCTATGAAACTTTGGCTGGTATGTGGTAGTCCATGAAATATCTGATTTAGTTCATTCATAACAAAATTGTTAACGTTAGAAAATATTTCCTTTTTCACATGCATATAGTATAAATGCTGCACGAGGCGTTCAATATCGGAAAATATTGAATGATTCTCACAATGTAAAGTTAAAGGTAAAATAAATGAGCATAAAATAAAAATGCTTTCGAAAGTGTAGAAGGAATATCGGTAAAAGTAAAATTTTGTGCATATATGATGTTATATCTTGGTCACGATTTAACATTTTTTATCCTTCCCTAGGTCTGAAAGCTGAATAAATATAAATCAATATGATAGAGGGATTGATGATAATGGGCATATTCGATATATCATATTGCACACTCACCCTCTTCAGTGACTAGTGATAACATGTAGGTTATGCTGATACCTGGTCTAAACTAACAAGTCAGTTTCGTAGGGCGGTAACAAGTAATATCTCATTCTCAAATTCAAGGTCAGACCTATGAATATATGTCGAATGTATGTCAATAACTTCCATTCGTACTACTTCGGATATTTACAGTACAAAAATTGATCGAGAAGATACAAATGATCAAACTATTTTGCTTTTCATGTCTTCTGGGTCAGTCTTGCAGTCAATCAAATGGTATAGGTAGCCGAAGTGATCCGAATAGATTTTTATTTTTTTTATATAAAAATGTATATTTCATTAAGTTATTCATAAGATGTTCATTTGTTTCCCACAAATAGCTGAGGTATTCCGACCAAACAATTTGCATCTGCTGATTATTAGTCGTGTATATGAGAACGTAGAAGGGAGCACAACAGTGACTAGACTAGAGGACGCGGTGCATCATGGGAGAAAAAGTACGGAAATTCCGAACTTTCACTAAGCTGAAGAATGCTAACTATCTAAGGCCACAAAATCACAATAAGAGTCACGCGGTTGTCAGTGAAAGTGTTTTAAATAAATACATGAGTGAAAATCCACCATTGTCTTCTTGAGGCTGTTTGAAGGATAGTACATCTTTGTATCGGATAATCATTTACCATCTTTTCATTTTAGTTACGAGCATAACCATTCTTATTTTTCTATATTTTTTCCAGCAGACAAGTTGTTCATGGCAGAGTATTACATGTGTTCATTACAAGCGTTAAGCCTAAACATACGATGACATAAATATTGATCTCCACATGTTTGCTCTCCAGAGGAGGACAAATCTGAGAGATATAAATACACCAGTTCCACTAATTTTCATGGTCACTTTAGTCATTTTGTCTGTAAGAAAATGCGATGAAAAAATTGTCCTGATTTGCAATAGCGTATCTTAGTTATTGCTTAAGAAAACGTCTTGGTTTAGATACTGGACTCTAATTCCGAGTATTCTTAGCTGATGTCTGTTGGCAGGTATAATGATAATCTGACAAGCACAAAATGTTGTCAGAATGTCTTGTATTGTATAAAATTCATCAAAAAGTACAATATATCGAAAACATCTTTACAACAATCTTGCAAATACAGTTGCTTGCACAAATGCCAAATAGTTCTGAAAAAAAACATTAAAAAACAAACAAATAAAATAAAACAATCTGAGCTGAAAGAACGACTAACTGCATATTCTACCTACACATTAGCAAACATACAAGAAAGATATCAACTGAAAGGTGCATGTTTATATCTGTCATATGTATGACTTGGGGCAGGCAGAGAATGTTGATGTGTAAGCGAAAAATTTATATACGATGGACACAAATCAATCTTAACAGTGGTTGATGGTTTTTCAAACACGCCTAAGCTGAAAGGATGAATGAGTTAAAGATACAGTTTTATGAGTGAAAAGATTTACTTGACCAAACTGTCTTTCGTGGAGTTAAATACCTAGACATAAAAACATCTGTGGTGGAAATGTTCAAGCAAATTCTGAAAAGTAGATTGTGGAAGCATTTTACTGATTAATAAAACAACAGAATGTGCCGATACCTTACCAAAACTAATAAATATCAAATGTTAATACACATGAGTCAATTGACAGAGAGCAAGGACTAAAACGAATAAAACGTATGGTTCCATTTATTCTGTTACACGACAACTTGTACATTTGGAACTACTAAATACAAATTTGAATTGAAGAAACAGTTCGAATATTTTAATTTATTTATCGTTCTAACTGCGCATAAGAAAATATTCCAAATTAAACAAGATATATTAGGTGACTGGTAGTTTACAAACTAAAAGAAGTTTATAATTTGCGAAGAAAACAGTATATAGAGCTAAAATGAATGTCTGCAAAACATTGCACATGAAGCATTGTTAAGTAATCTTAAAACTGGCAATTATTTTACACTCACATAGATGTGGTACAAACAGCTCATTAGAGGGTGAAACCGAAAATATGCATTTATTGTCAAACCAGACTGACAAAATTAAATAAAAATTAAATACGTCCAAACATATCAAATCTAAATATTACAATGGTACACATGAACAAGATGATAAGAAAAATTTCGGTGTAGGCAAAATCCATGCATAGTAATAAGTTGTATAACAGAAGAAACAAATAGAGATAATAATCAACTATGTGCAGATTATTTAAAAACGTTGAAAAATTTAAAAACTAAAACCTGGTCTACGAGATTGTTAACAAAATATAAGGCAATGAAATACATACAGATGTTGATTCTTTCAAATTTGATTACAACAATGTAAACCAGTGATTTAAACAACTTCTTAATCAACTGTACATATACCCAGGATAACTTTGTAGAAGCTTAACGTTGAAACAGTACTGAAACCTTACAGCACTGAAACCTTACAGCACTGAAACCTTACAGCACTGAAACCTTACATCACTGAAACCTTACAGCACTGAAACCTTACAGCACTGAAACCTTACAGCGTAAGAAATTACCAGAATAATAATCAGCTGACATGGGAATAAGTTTTATAATGTCTAAAGGAAGAGACTATCTATCTATCTATCTATCTATCTATCTATCTATCTATCTCCACGGGAGAAAACAGAAAGGGAAAATCGACAGAAAATTGCGTATGAATGTCAACAAACAATGCATACAGTAATTACATAAACTTATAGTTAGTTTCATATAGGATATGTAGGTGAGGATTGTCCAACATAAACATTGTTTAATTAGCATAAGTTAAACGTTTATCACAAATAAGAGCGTACATCAAATCATACAATAAAAAATATGCACCTTCCCAATGGTTTGCAGATTATTTTAATGCCTTTGCTATGTGGACCTGCTTGACACACCTTGCCAAAGTTAACTTAGCATATGTACTTAATAAAACAACAATTTCCAATACCAAAATTAAATTATGTTACACAATCACACATATTTCGATTACGACACTTTACAAGTTGACAGTGATGACTTTATGACAGTGTTAAATGTCAAGCAAGTTTAGCAGTGTGGATTTCCTGCCGGTATTTACCAGTGCTACATGTCAAGTAAGTTTAGCAGTGTGGATTTCCTGCCGGTATTTATTCCACAAAACCATACTATAGTTAGTGACAACTGTTTACATAATTATTTTTTTTCTCTCCAGATACTACTAGTACACTCAAAATGTTTACCGGAATTTTTTAGACTCAAGTAAAAAAGCAATAGCATAAATACAGATCAAAATTAATTTGATCTGCAACCGTTTTTAACATGCCACTATACCAATAATGGTAATGAGTGAAGGGGGAGGGGAAAACAGAAAAACAAACACACAAGGCATTCGTCCTCAGATATCTACAACTAAACAAAACAAAACAAAAAACATAAAATAAATCAAACAAAATGTGGAAATATAATGAATTAGTCAGATAAGCATAAAACTGTGTATCATTGTGCTAACGTCTCTTCAAACAAAGCAGGTTTGCTATTGGTATTAGACTGATACTATGAAATGTTGGATAAAATTATTAACTGATGTAACAAATTATATTTTAGACACAGATGAACATGCTTCTTTCTACAAAATAGCAACGGATAGAACGATGAAGGTATTTCAAAGTACATTTAAACATTAGACTGTATGTATATGTAATATAGGTATTTGAGGTGCAATCAAATGGCTTATTAGTTTTATTCTCTCGATATTAGATGCATTAAATCCAATGGAGCAATGAACTTTACTAAAGCAAAGTAACAACACAGAAAATGACATTATATAAACTTTTTGAACAATATATAACAGATTTAAAGTGAAACGGAGTATTGCTTTATAATGTTGTGCCGATAATGTAATTTGTATATCTTACCGTATCTAACGTCATTACGCGTTATCGTATATGCCCATGTCATGCATACTACACGGTGTTAGATGTATTTTCAGCTGATTGCAGTTGACGTTGTACCAGCTGTAGAGATAACTATAGAAGCTTACCATATCACCAACAAAGTGAAACGGAATATGTGCTGGTGATCAATGCATACTTTTGTTACAGAGTGACATAGGGATCAAATATTGTACGGACAAGAAGGATGATATTTCTAGTGCCACTTCTATCAAAGCCTTGAACATTCGAAGGATAAATGAAATATTTAAACCATTAAAAATAGGCAGTTATTACTTTTTATCCTAAAGGTTGGAAGAGATGCTATGCTTTTGTTTACTTTTTGAAATATACAATGTTTTGTTTCTGTTTTAAAGAACGACCAGGCGGTACAGTATCTGTGTTGTTGAAATATGTATATGAAGGCCAATTACGAGCCTACTATTCTTATTCTTTAATTACATCCTTGATCAAAAATGCAACCCCCACTCATTAATGTTCAATATAAACAGATAAGTTTTCAAGATTTCATTAATAATGTTAAATTTGATTCACCTGCAGTAAAAAGGACAGATCGTACAGCAGGAGGGATTGTGGATGAAAAGTAGGTAATACGTTCGCAGAATAGGTTTCATACAGAGCAATTGTCCATATTTGTGAAATCGTTTCGCTGTAGCTATAGAGTTCGTACATTAACCGTTTTGAGTAACTATTGCACAATACACCGCTGATTCTTTTGTTTCTTCGTTTTGGTTTCAGATCGCCTAGAAAAAAAATATGAGATACCTTTTGATGCTATTTATGTTATCGTGATCTACAAAAATGTAGTCTTTTATTTCCTTAAATATTCCATCTGTATTCCAAATATAGCCGCACTAATTATTTTACGACGTTTTTTAAAGTATTAATAGTTTATTGTCTCAAACTTGTATTTGGTTCGATGTAGAATTTCATTCGAAGTTGCTGCTCAAAGAAGACTAGTCTGTGTATTTGATTCATATTGAAACATAATTGAACGTATGCCTTGTTTTAGTTTTGCAATTAGCACAGCAATTGTGATATTGTTCATTTTCTTCTTATAAATCAATTTCTTTTGGAAATGAGAGAAACTATTTTAGCCTCGTACTTGTTGATCATGAAGGTGTCATGCCTAAATATTTCCTGCCCAGACTTGATGTATATAAAAGCAAAACTACTTTCAACAAGAAAGTCAATTACAAATCATTTTTGTATGAAATGCTGTTCTGCAACATCTGTATACTTTGAAAATATTGTCTCGGTGAACTTGACACCGCTTAAAATCTTAGCCAATTGCTATAGAGATTGACCGTCGAACTGAAATCTCGATACAAATGAAATTGTCACGTTGATTCCTTTCCATTCGTCATGAAGCTTCCAACTACGAAATCCATGCCAAATGAAACTATTTTTCTCGTCATTACAAGTTTCTTGGAAAATAGATGACAATCATAATCGAACAGACCAAAGTCGATATAAGCCTTTACTCTGTATTGATTGGTTAAGTGATCATGGTTTACAACTTTGTTGAAATATTTTGCGCTCAGATATGGCATGCATTTGATGAGGTATTTGGTTTGTTATCCTCTGTGAACATCACAGGTTGTACCCAATGGGTACTAAATCATTTAAGTGCAATATGTACCCATATAAATGACTGGTATGCAATTTTTATTAATTGACATCAAATATATTTTCTTCCCAATGGAACTTGTTTATGTGTTTGCTTTGTTCAAAATATATTTTATTTATTTGCTCTTTAACCGTGATATAATGTTGTTGACAGATGATACTTTCAAAGCAAAAGTTGCGACAATAAACACATAGGTAACAATTTATATATTTTGTGCAATAATGCGATAACTGTTCTGACTTATGGAAACAATTCAAACATTTTGCACATATATTTTTGCTGCTCTTTGTATTTATTTATTAGCGATGATACTGACGTAGAGGTAGTAGAAGGTCTGTGTAGCAAATATGGTCAATATTTCGATGTATTTCAATGCAAATGTGTCAGTTTTCCTTAGAATTCTAATGCAATTTCTATACATATCGCTGTATCTTCCTGTTACGGAATTATATAAATCCATTTATTAAAAACATGTACTCAGGTTTCGTTTTTTCTTGTGTACAACGATACCTGAGGGTGTTTTTTTGTATATTGTACAATATTTCTAAACAGTGAATTCGGTTTATCTTGTTTGTGACATAGCAAGAGATTTATGTTAGCAATATAAAGTGGCATTTCTAAGAAACTGTTAATACTATAAGATTCTGTATATTGCGTTGTAATGTTTTGCCGATAATGTAATTTGTATAACTTACCGTATATAACATCATTATATTATATGTCCGTGTCATGCATAGTACACGGTGATAGATGTATTTTCAGCTGATTGCAGTCGACGTGGTACCAGCTGTAGAGCGAACCATAGAAGTTGACCATATAACCTGTAAAGCTGAACCATAGGAGTCGTTGAGGTGAATGAACAGTGCTTCTTGTTCAGTAGCAGGTGATCGGGCCTTGCTGACCGATTGGTGGGCGCTAATTGCTTGATTGACCAAGGAATTGAATGGTGGTCATGACTACTTGAAATAATGACTGATTGACTGACCAGTTTTACTGGCAGCCAAGTGTACAAGTAATGGGGAGTGTTTTGTTTTACTCCAAGAATGTGATCTATTAGCCGTGGGTTCATTTTGGGGTTTAGTATACCCAGTGTTTTCGGACTCTAAAGACATTGTGTACGATAAATGTCCTTTCGTTTTATCATTTTACTATTTGAGTAAAGTACCTCATTTTGCGCTATTTTAGTGAATACATTTTACTATATGAATTAAAGTACATCATTTTTAAGTATTTGAGTAAAGCACATCATTCTTATCGTCGTGTGAAATTACTATAAATCATTAAGCTTTGTCTTTTTACGATGTAGGTCATTTATTTGTATTTATATTTGTTGTATTATTAGGTTTGTGCGGATTATTGTTAATTTATCCATTATTTGGATCTAATATATGTACGTGTTAATCATAATTCTTTTCTCATTCAAGTCTTTCATCAGTAAACATTGTATTTGTATCACCAGCAAAAGTGTGCTGATATAAATCCAAAAATCCAACCCGGTTATCTTGTTACAATCCATTTCTAGCATTTCATAGTAATTTATAGAAGTATAACATTCATTTTAAAATATTAAGCATTATAAATATTGTTATATTTATTGACCTAATGACTATATATTTCCAAATTTAATTTTGATGGCTTATCTACGTGATGATTTAGTGCATCTAATACAGAATCCCTGAAATAATAAAAAAGCCATTTGTACTTACTTTTTACATTGCGATTTTGTTTGTTCTTAATCCGTTCAGACAATTTTATATTTGCTTTTGTACTTACTTAAGAGCAATGTGAAATATTTCATCTTGTCACCACATTTTATAGCCTGTTTACTGCCCAGTGTGTTAAATGAAACATGTAGTTTCAACGAGATCATCTATTTCAGCGCTGTATGTTATGCCCATAAGAATTTGTTAAATGAAACTCTCTCTCTCTCTCTCTCTCTCTCTCTCTCTCTCTCTCTCTCTCTCTCTCTCTCTCTCTCTCTCTCTCTCTCTCTCTCTCTCTCTCTCGCTTCCCTTAGTGGGTCTCTTTATGTTGATAGTTTTCAAAAACATTTTGTCTCAAGTGTGTATAATGGTCTTAAATTAAGCAATAGAAACCAGCATGTTTGATAAACTTCAACAAATAATTTATTATTCTACAATGCAAAGTTAAAATTTAAAAAGAATTATGAATTAGTTAAAAGTAGTCCTGAAAGTTCTGTCATAAGTCCAATGTACGAAGTTCCAATTGAGTTCCCATGAAATAAATTCCAATTTTTAATGTATTAATGTGCCTGTAGTCTTAAATGTCCTGATGTGACAGTGGCCTGAGTTGTAGCGATGTCTTGATGTGTCACAAAATATATTAAAAATGTACATCATTGAATTCTCTATTATTCCAAATTAATGTTTTATTTCCTAAAAATTATTGAGCACTTTGTAATTCCAATTATTTATAATTTAAATGGATAAATCTATTCAAAGTAAAAACATGTAAGAATGAGTAATTTTTCAAGTGAACATTATATACAAAGCTAGGACACAGTAATAGAGCCAGGATGTGAGTCAGTTTCCTTCCTAAAACATTCAAAGTTGTCAACAAGTTTATAAATCTCCAAGTGAAAACTAATGTCCTCCAGTTTGATAGAAGTAAACAGCCTTACTTCCATTGCTAATAATATGAATATTTAATATATATATTCATAGAGAAATATTAGCGACACATTATTTGTTTTTACAAAATAAATTTTACTGGTCAGGTACACTATTAACTTGGATTTGGTCATAGGTCATAGAGTTTTACCTAAAATACAAATATTAAGGAAAGCCAGAAAGAAACACAAGTTTCACATAAATAAAGGATCTCAAATGGATAACGATTTTATATTGAATTTAATGAATTTAATTACTAGTAATTCTCAGCCGGGATATGTGTGAGAACTACGTAGTGTTTGTATTTATATAGAAACGACAAGAATGAAAGGTTTGTTGATATCACTGCAAAAGTAAAGTAATTTACATTTAAATAAATCATTTTATAATAATAATAATAATAATAATAATAATAATAATAATAATAATAATAATAATAATAATAATATGTTTTTTATTATTATAATGCCAATCATTCTAATGATATGCTGTCTCTCCAGACAGTTATGAGAAAGTTTTGACTTAGGATTGACTTTCCGCTGAAGATAAACTTAATTAGTTTTAGTTTTAGTTTATGCTACGATATTTCAAAATTATCTTGAACTCTTGCTTGTCAACGAAAAGCTTACCAGTTTTATATTCTTCCAATGTGTGTGATTTTATTTCCAGATGTATTTATGTATATCCCATGAATATACACTTAGCTTAAATCATATTAATACGCTGATTCTTTTCAGAAAATTAAAAGTTTGAAAATTGAAATTTATTATTTAAACTAGAACTTCAGCAGTCTGTGGTGTTCGTAAGTGAAGGGATGGACCATTTTTAGAAATATTTCCCAAATTCGCTAATGTTGAAATATATATGCAAACGTTTCTTTACAAAAGAAAATGAATTATCTATAATTTGTAATATATCAGCAAGGTACAAATAACCAAGAGTATAACATAGGTCTTAGACGAAGCTGATATTAAAACCATAACTCCCATTGAAATACTCCAATCTTGAATTATTCCATTACTCAACCATTACGATTTATTGTTTTAATCAAGTAATTATAAACAATTCAGAAGATATGTACTAGCCATGGATGTGAAAATATCCCACCATAAAATCATCTATTATTTTGCACTAACACAACTTCGTCATTTCAGCCTAAAATAATAGCTGGTTTTTATCAACTGGTGAAATCGGACTATACGTTACATGACAGCTGCATTGACTACCCTCATTCGCTTCATGTATGCTTAGGCTCTTCAGCATTGACGTATATGTTAGTCTCTCTATGTCATTATTTATTTTGTTATTTATTTTGCGAAAAAAGTCCATAAAACAGAAAAACCTAAACATCTCCAAACAGAGAGACACCTTCACCCAATTCTTCAATTATTTTACGCACAGCTAAATGCCTAATCAAGAAATTAATATTCGATTTATGAACTTAGAAGTCCTTTGTATTATTTTTGGAGAATATTTCAATTAAGAATAAATTGACATTGCTGGTATATGAATACCTAAAATTGTTGTCTTTGCATTTAAATTTACTCCAAAATGAGTGTAATATTTTTATTTTTACAAGTGGTCTGTTACTTTCAATGTATTCACTGCTATCGACTCCCATTATAATCTGGTTGGACAAAAGCCGTCGGACAGTGTACGTAAATGTAGAATCAATGCTTCTTTATTTATACATGTTTACCGTTCTCTACTATGGTTCTTAAAATATACAACCAGATATGCCTTTAAACGTCACCAATGTTTTAAATTGCTGCATTAAGAAGTCATTGCACCATATTAAAATAAATGAACATACATTAAGCACACTTTTGATTTAAGAAGCAAATTTTTCTCTCTTTTGGACGTGATTGTGTTAGAAAATTTCACTGTTATGTAAAAATGTGCATATAAACTTATAAAAACATTATTTCTCAAAATTCTATATCGAAATGTTGAAAATTCTTAGCTTATCCTATAATATACGATCACGTAAATAATCTGGTGATAGATTCTGACAACAGTCACGTGTCATCTGGAACTAGAGACTTAATATGGAATATGAACAATTTGCAACTTTGATTATAGATAATAACGATAATTTTGTATTCTTCAAACAGCACCATTATTAATTCTACTGGGTGAAAGTAGCGACTGGCTAAAATAGAGTCCAACTTCCACAAAAGCCTCTAACTAGTTGCCCGTTTTGCAATGTTTGGGTGTGGAATCCACATAAAACATGCAACCAAGGAGGAGATGTGTGTCCTTTGGGACTTTAGTCAATTGCCTGGCACTGTCACCTTAAATCAGTTTCAAATAAACATTGTCGATAGGACACCATTAAAAATGTCCTAAATAAGCTTTCCATAGAGTAGTCATAAATTTCATGCAAAACACCTATTTAAACAGAAGCTTTTATCTCCTTATGGAGTAAAGTTCTCGCCTAGACGGCTGGGATGGAAGATTTATAACCATAGCTAATTGAAGTTGAATCTGATTGGTGTTCTATAAGGTGGCTGCGACATAGCTAATTTTGACCCTGACTTCTTTATGGTCTCTTTCTAATTCTGTGTCTGGACAATATCGATGTTCGGCAACTGCCAGCAGCACCGGCAATTGTGCATATGTCCTACCGATTTCAGCATACATAGGTCCAATCATCAGTATGTCTTGACCTTCTATCAAACAGTAAAAGGGATAATATTTTGCAAATATTGGTTACGATACACAGCCAAATTAAAGACTGCTCACTCTCTATTTCTGATTTCGTTTCGTAGGATTATAGTCTGTGTACTGGATCTATTTGATTCATCTATATTCATCTTCTGGACACTTCATGACATGCAAGGTTAGTTTATAATCCTTTTAAAATTTAATGAAATAGCCTGGAGATATACAAGCTATCAGCTTACATGCCTGTATAAAACATACATACATACATACATACGTACGTGCGTAATAACAGTGCGTACATACATACATACATACATACATACATACATACATACATACATACATACATACATACATACATACATACATACATACATACATACATACATACATACATACATACATACATACATACATACATACATACATAATTCATACATACATACATACATACTCAAGTTAGAAATGAAATTTTGTTTGGTACAAAATTATGTATTTTAATTTTGAATGAACGGTCTTGAGATATGTTGATGGCCACCGTCTACGCCACATAAAATACCCAGTGTAGAATGAGCTTACCTAACTACTCTGCTGTTGCTTCTGAGTTATTCATGTTTTGTGTGAAATGTTTATAATCTGTGATATTCACACTGCATCATGTTAATTGACCTACATTGTGGCCGGTAAATAATGTACCCAGCAACAATACCTTAGAAGGCAAAATACATAAACGCCAAAATGAATGATACACACAACAGCAACACCTTAGAATGCAATATACATAAACGCCCAAACAGAAATATTAAGTTTGAGGAAAGGTGATGCATTAAGAAGTAAGCGATTTTTAACTAACTATATGATCTTGCATCTGCTTACGTGTCTGATTTAAGCAATATAAATAAGTGATTTCAATTGAAATTTATAATTATTATTACGACAATTGGAGATCTAACTCATGGTGCTACCATTGACTTTTGCTTTGGATCGGAGTGAACATATGTAAGAAAGGTGCAACAAGTAATTACTAAGGTACGGTCGAATCCTTATGATCGTACGATTCTGTATAACATGTGAGACCATAAGCCCCTATAAATATGTAAATATGATATACAAATACAGAGAGGAAAAAAGCAATATGCAAACATCCACTAGCTTTGCAGTGATTACGCATCTAATTGAACAGAAAGCGTGTGAAAAGTCTTTAAATTATTTGAGGTATCTATCGGAAGAGTGTGAAATAAAGGATTAGGTGCGGATCGAGTAGTGGGGTCTGGGGAGAGAATATGTTTGTGAAACTTCCAACATAAATGGAATTCAAAGTTAAAAGCATCTGACATATTTACTAATCTCTCAAACTCTAACTGGGAATCTAATATGTACTAACACGTTTGTTCGCTATTATCCTGCCTGCAAAAGAATACTTGGTGGATGTTTGAAAGAAAAATAAAAGGGAAATATGGTTTTACTTGTTATCACTCCTTGCTAATAATTGTAGTCAAACAAATTCGTCATTGCACCCATTTGACTTTGTCAACAGTTTTGTAAATTTCTTTGCTAATGTTCATGGGAATTTTTGTTGGCAATATCATTTAAAGCTCAGTCTTCAACGAATTTGAGGAGTTTTGTTTAGGTGTCTGTAATACGAATGTATGATACGATTCATATCCATTATTCTATAATGTTTGATTAATTTATGACAGAGTTTGATATGCAGCCTGTGTACACTATGTCAGTAAACGTTAGTCTATTGTAGAGGTATTACATGCATAGAAAGAAATAAAAATAAAAACACTTAAGAACCAATTTTTAATGGTCTGGGAGGGGAGGGGAGGGATGAGTTGAGATTTTTTTTCTTTCAAAGCGGTATTATTTTCTTTTTCTTTTAACTCATGAAGTCTTATTCAATTCATTTAATGAATATGACATTTTTGTGGTTGTTATAAATTGGGTCAAGAATATATTTTTAAAAATGTATTGCCATCCCAGATTTTGTAAATAAAAAGTACAGGCTGTTTCCCCCACGAAATTCCCCATAAATTATAGGCTTCTCAGTGAGTCAGAATATTACAATAATGAAGTGAATTGAAAATAGTTTTGTGTAGTAAATGGTTATATAATATGGGAGTTTGTGCTACTCGGAGCATATGCTAATGGTGATTGATACTTTTTATATTGATTTTCATTATACAGTGTCACGGCTAACTCATTGTCTTTCCACATGTTTTAGTCATGAACGTATATTTAGTATGCAAATCATGTACGAAATAGTACATTCTGATCACAGACCTGCTTATTTTACTGTCACTGTACAAAATAGTACATTCGGATCACAGACCTGCTCAGTTTACTGTCACTACAAAATAGTACATTCGGATCACAGATCTGCTCAGTTTACTGTCACTGTACAAAACAGTACATTCGGATCACAGACCTGCTTAGGTTACTGTCACTGTACAAAATTGCACCGGAGTGCACAACAGAGCCTACAAAGTCTGTTGGTAAAAAGGTGGGCACATTTTATATTAAGCATGCTGAATGATTTATTTAAGAGAAGACAACGTATGCAGATAAGACCGATGCTATACCGAATACTATGTGATACCGTGAGAAGCCGTGTTGTATAACAATGTTACTTCTGCTCAAGATGGTCCTTAAGATGACATGGATAAGTTTTATTAACAGATTTTACAATTTCTAATACTTGATACTAAAATTACATTGAGCGCTAAGTGGATAAAATAAAGCCGCGCCTGGCTGGATTATCTATCTCAAAGGATTGGTCGATAAGGCTTGCACTTTTGTGGGGAATTTTGTTATTTTATCGGCATATTTTAACACATTATTGGAACTGTCATGCAATGGAAACGTGAACCGAGAAACTTTCACAAAGACACCGAGACAACCGACTAGGACTGGATTTGACAGGTATTGAACCTTCAACATTTGGGGTACGAAACTCTTATTCTACCATACGCACAGGTTACTTATTTGTTACGAAATTATCATGGCGGCTGAAATAGGTTTACTGCGAGATCTCAAGAGGAAATATAGGACCCATGCTTAGGCGTAACGTAGTAGTATATATCCAGAAGAAAAAATATATCGAGCGGACTCGTAATGTTAAAAGCTATGTTCTATGGATCTTATTTAATTTTTGGAAGAAATTAAATCGTTAGGCTAAGACACATTCTTCACTCGCCATATCAGGTTGGTAGGGGCCTAATGATACAGGTGACCAAGCATATCAGTTTAGAATTTAAGTTCTTATATATATATATATATATATATATATATATATATATATATATATATATATATATATATATATATATATATATATATATATATATATATATATATATATAAAACACAAATCATATGGCGAATAACAGCCCTGAAATGACCTATGGCAGGGATTGATTAAGATAAATGCAATAAACTGACAAATAACAATGCAAAATTAGTACCTAACTAGCCTGACCGCTTTCGACTCTTAATGAGTCTTTTTCAAAGGCATATAAAAACGCAAATAATTGACAAAACAAACAAGAGATTTTTAGCACAGTGACTAGAGAAAATCTAAACATACATGGTCCAAACAAAATGTTGAACACAGAAAAATGTAATTTATCTCATCACATGTAAGACCTTTAGCCTTCATTAGAAACTGAAAACCAACACAAAAGGATAAACCTTTATAGATCTGATTGGATGACAAAGAAGCTGTACAGAAGTCCGGTCGCAGAACAATTATCCACCCCTGACCACACTTTCAGTGATATAACATTTATTGCAATGGCTTACAACACCAACTGGAGTTCCGAAACAATGAAAGGAAAGGAATCTTACTGAATACGCCGCCTTAGAAAATCGAAACCAAGCGGTTTGAACCAAGAAGACGTGAAACAGACAGACATGCACAAACAAAATTTTTTTTTCTTCAGCTGACATATTTTCTTTAAAATAATTCTCTAAATTTGCTTAATAGCCTACAATTGCTACTATAACAATGAAAAATGCGGGATATAATTTCCACTTTCACAAATTTATATAAAATAACAGATGTCGTTATTGCTTATCTATTTCTAGATTAATACAAATATTTTCCATTATCCGCAACAAGTTTATATAAAGTATTTGAAACATAATAAATTTAAAGGTTTTTTTTTTCTTGTCGAAACAGCAATGTAAAGTTTACTGTTTATTTGTTTGTCGTGTCTATGTTTAGTATATGCCTTTGAACAGGTGGTGTTTTTTTCTTGTATGTGCGATGCATGTTTGTCGCCTTTTCAAAAATTGTTTTCGAATAAATTACGAATGAAACGATCAGGAAATGAAAAGCAAATTAGATTCACTGTACTGTGAATATTTAATATATTTTCAAAACTTTTCACACATGTCAGAAGGGTTGGCACATATTATTTGGCAGCAGAGCCTGTGTGCACCGCGCACATCGCACACGCAACCAACCGGGTCTTCCTTTCAAAAAAGACTCATTAAGAGTCGAAAGCGCTCAGGCTAGTTAGGTACTAGTTCTGCATTGTTTGTTGTCATATATACAATGAATGACATATGAAAGATACAGCGTACATAATATGTATATATTTTACTTATAATTTTATTTATGAATGAACACCGCACACTCCTCTCCAAAATGTCGTTCTTAAGCGTTGGCTTTAATACTGCATGGTGGAATAGGGCAGATTTACCTGTGAAGGCATTCATTCATTGCCAAACTCTATGTTTCTTTTATTAGTCTGCCTTACCAGCCACACATTGATAGAGAAATATTGAGGGAGGTTAGTTCGGCCCTTCAGCCATTTTAGTATTAAATAATACATTGTAAGACCCATATTAATAGGTTTATGTAAAAAGTGAAGAAAGAAATAAAAGAAATAAATATGCATTAAAAGGATTACAATATGAGTATTCCATCTTACAAATAAATCTACTGGACAACTCTTGAGAGGAACGTGTATCTTTGTATCACTAGTACTATCTTATTTGTGTTAGAATCCAATGGAATGTTTACACCTAACTGTTACAAAGTTCCAGGTTCATATAGGTTGCTTGGTGCAAGTTCAGCTAACATTTATTCTCTCACCCCACAATACTTCTTCGTATTAACTCCCTTATGAGAGAGAGAGAGAGAGAGAGAGAGAGAGAGAGAGAGAGAGAGAGAGAGAGAGAGAGAGAGGGGGGGGGGGGTCGCGGAGAATTTCTGCACAACGTTTAATTCCTGCAAAAGACAGGATTGTTTTTATTATTTTGCGTTGCATTGTATTGTATTGTATTGTATTGTATTGTATTGTATTGTATTGTATTGTATTGTATTGTATTGTATTGTATTGTATTGTATTGTATTGTATTGTATTGTATTGTATTGTATTGTATTGTACTCATGTATGAAATCATGTTGTATTGTATTGTATTGTATATTTTGGATTGTGTGTGAAGTGGCGTGGCGTAGTGTTGTATGGCATAGCATTTCATGGCATTGCATGGCATAGCATGACACTACACGCACGGTATGGTATGGTATGGAATAGCATTGTATATCTTCAAAGCATTACGTAATTTTTCATGTTATTCCTCTCTGCAGGGACTTAATCTCATCTAGCTAACTCTTCAACCACGAGCATAGCAATTCTCTGAATTTATATTGGACAGTCCGACACATGTTGTTGAAGGCTGCCATCATAGAAGACAAGGTGCTGTCTTCTAAGCAGGCCTACTGAAGCCGATGCTTATCATTCAGATGTTTCTATGATGCACTGAAGACATTCTACAGGCCACGTCATCAGGAATATCTGCAGTACTGACTGCTGTCTGCGCCACGCTGCTCAATGACAAAGTAAAGATACTTAAACATGGATAGAGCGCTTCAACAGCATTATGAATCAACAACAGTATATCAACGAGGAGACAATTGATCGACTGCCGCAAGTGCAAATCAACAGAACATT
The DNA here is from genome assembly GCA_016746295.1 of Potamilus streckersoni. Lineage (NCBI taxonomy): Eukaryota > Metazoa > Mollusca > Bivalvia > Unionida > Unionidae > Potamilus > Potamilus streckersoni. Next base: position 772,860 of record JAEAOA010001799.1, on the reverse strand, counting down.
TGTTGTTTCCCAAAAGCTGCCTGAAACTATGAAAGCAATTGATCTGCTGTCAAATGGGAAATTTCTTGTAGCAGATGCTACACCAGCAGACGTCTACAAAGCCAGATGCTCGCATATGGTACAGAAACGCATTAAATTTTTCCAGGCAATGTGCACTCAGGGAACTATTATCCACGTGTACAAGGATGCGCTCATCATCCAGTTGTACAAGAGGAAATACAGCAGAAAATCTTGCAACAAATACTGGGTATCTACTTGTAGTCTACAGCTGGCAAAATACTTGCCAGAATTATGTTGAATCGTAGTGTGTATCACATCGATCAAGGCTCCTTCCAAAGAGTCATGTGGCATGCGTCAACGCCATGAGAAATGCCAGGAAGATAATTTCACCATATACATGACGTTCATCGACATGACAAAAGCCTTTGACAGACATCCATATAGGCCCTTGAAAAATCATAACAAAATTTGGTTGCCCAGAGAAAATCGTCACGACAGTTCGGTAATGGGGTGAAACAGGACTAGTTGCAGGCCCCAATCCTTTCAATTATGTTACAGTTACTGTGCTTGTTTGCTATCTCCTATTTGTTGACGACTGTTTCGAGAATGCTTAATTAGAGTCTTACATGCAACAGAGTGTGTGTCAAACCTCTTCAGCCTGTGGTAATTTCGGTCTCATAATCAGTATCAAGAAGACAGAGATTATCCACCAACCTCCACCAGGAAAGACTTACATCGAGTCTACCATCAGTATAAATTGCCAAAAGCTTCTGATGGTTGACATATTCACCTATCTTGGCAGCAAATATTCACATAAATGTTGAAACCAACGCTAGAATTGCTAAAGCAAGTGTGGCCTTTGGCAGACTACGTAGAATCAAAACTCAAGGTTTACAAAGCCATTGTGTTGCCAACATTGCAGTATGCTTGTAAAACCTGAACAGTGTGCACACGCCATGTCAAAAGCTGAATCATTTTACATACTCTGCCAGAGGAAACTGATGAAAATAAATAAAATTGCAGGATAGTGTCACAGACGCAGAATTTCTTAATCGGGTGGGTATTCTAAGCATCTACACTCTATTGGTAAAATGACAGTTGACACGTGCTGTCCATGTCATCATGGAGTCAGAAGTGTGAACCAAACAAGATCGTCCACGGCGAACTTATGGAGAGAAAGCGATATCAGGGAGATCAGAAATTCTTTAATACTTACCTCAAGTCATCCCCGAAACACTTTAATATGGACCCTGAGTCTTGGTAGTGTCTCACATAAAATCGGTACGTTTGGCAGTCTCAACAGAATTTGAAAGGAGAAGAAATGCAGAGGCAGTAGAGAACTGCAAACGCACTCTCTATTGTTCAAACAAGCCCATGCGGCATTTCAGGTTAGCTCAGAGCACAAAATGGCTTGATTACGTACTCACAGAAATAAAATCAGTTAGTGACGTAATTGTCATATTCAAACTCGAAGGATGAACAATGAAAAGCTTAGTATATAGCAATAATTAAATTTTGATCATCACTTATTTTCTAGCCGTATACAGAACCCCCTTTGTCAATATGACTGTTTATATGTTACACTGAAGCATTCGACGGCTTCTTTAGGGGTCTCACTTATAGCACAGTGGACGGTGATTGCACATATGTCGTAAATAAAATAAACCTTTTAATTAAACAATATTATACTCTATTTCCATCTAGCATGAACCAAGTCTTAAAACCATTTTGTCGAAGTAGCTCATGTTTTGTCCATAAGTATTCGAATCCAGAGAAAGTCAGAAGGAAGACATACAAAATTTGTAGAAAGCAATTAATAGATCAAGAACACTGTGTGTCAATATTTTAATGGCAAATCAATCACAGGGTCCATTGAAAAATTCAGCCAAATTATTTTGAAATTAATTAAAAATATCCTTCTGTAGATTTTTGTGTACGATTTATACTGTTATTTTTGTTTTTAGCTCTGTTGGATTCTTCGATTTGAAAGTTATAATACAGAGTTGATACATTTGTTAGAAAGTGTCATTTGATTGACATTGAAAAATGTAATACTCTCCATGATTTGCCATCAGCAAGAGAATGCATATACATTTATGTTTGTTATAGACGTTGATGGTGGCATGTATGATGCATACAGAAAAAAACAACAAATTATAGGCGTATCAATCAATACTGAAGATATATACTTACGTATAAAATATTCATAGTCTCATAAGTACACTTAAACATTATATGTGTATGTACAAATACCCATCCACAGACAAAGATAGTATAAAACCCATTTAATTGCGATCTGTAAACTGCACCAGAAAGGGTATGTCTAATGACGTAATGTGCTTCAATACAAGCCCTTATTGAAATAGTAATGGAAACTTTTGTTCAAAAATCACACACACACACACACACACACACACACATACATACACAAAAAGCACGCTTGCTTGCTTAGAAAAAGCTTTGAAAAAGATTATATATAAAGTAAAAGCAAACTATTAAATCACTGGACTAAGTGTACCGATCTTGGAAACTTAAAATATCAATCTATTTTGTTTTATACTGTCGGAAATGCAGGAACTGGCAAGCCACACAGGGGCTTCCAAACAAGACAGTTGTATAAATACCAGACGCCGTGTAATTTAATTGTACACATGGATTCAACAATACCTGAATAATGACTTGTGGTGCATAGAGTTTTCTGTTATTATTTAAATTTTAGGAGAAACATACTCAACTTTACTGTGTTTTGATTGCAGTGGCAAATCAGATACATGTAAAATAACTTTAATCACAGAAGATATCACTCTGTGAGCAATGCATTGATTACTACATCATATAAATAATTGCCTCTCTGAGGCCAAATATCCACTGGTAAAACCAAAAGCATTTTTCCTTGATTTTGAAAAGATGCAATTAACTGAAATTGAACAGTGGAAAACTAGTTTCTAACTTGCAATTGATCGCAAACCCACCTAGTATTCCGAAACCAGATAGCAAAAGGAATTTTACTGAATACGCCGACATAAAATATTGAAACCAAGTGGCCTAAATGAAGACTAGGAAAAGACAGAGCAAATAAAATCACCAGTTTTATACAGCAAGCATATTTATTATTGACAAAGTTTTGTTTTTCATTTTGCTCACTGATTTGACTATAATTACTAATAAGACATTGAAATATGCGGGATATAATTTATGCTTACAGCAGTATACATAAGAAACAGATGGCAGCGATACGGCTCATCTATTTGTTGAACATATAAATAGTGACGAGCACCATCAGCCAAGGTAGGCAGTCGCACATGCCCTTATGGGCATACGCGACTTTAATCCACTTATCATGATCATCGTTAGTCAAGGTGAAGCCAATACTCTAATCAGAAAACAATTTCAAGTGTTGGTTCCATGTAAAAAAAATACGTTAACTTGAGTTGCTTTTATTGTTTGATTTGCCTCTGTTTTGTGATTGCCTTTGACAAAGACTAATAGACTAGAGCGCTGTGGCTAGTGAGAAACAAGTTTTACACTGTTCCTTTTCAGCTCATCTCTCTCTCTCTCTCTCACACACACACACACACACACACACACACACACACACACACACACACATATATATATATATATATATATATATATATATATATATATATATATATATATATATATATATATATATATATATATATATATATATATATATATAGAATACAAATCATATGGTGAATAACAACCCTATCAAGCTTACTGGATCTACCAAGGGATCACGTGTGTCTGGGATTAATTAAAATAGATGCAATAAACTGACGACGAACAGTTATTAGTTTCGTACTGTTCGTCGTCAGTTTATTGCATATATATATATATATATATATATATATATATATATATATATATATATATATATATATATATATATATATATATATATATATATATATATATATATATATATCAAAAATACTTGAGCTTTGAAAAGACTGTCTGTGTATAAAAGTAAACTTTGTATTATTCCCTGACAATAATTGATTGGTTATGCCGGCGTCAGCGTCAACACTATTAATTCTGAATTGAACGGTAATCCATATAGGAATGGCAAATAATGCCGACGTAATGACTGCAATTATCCACCAGACATGGTTAGGTCTTGATTTCAAACACTTTTGGTCTCTAATGATTCTGTTGTTTGCCTGTAGACAATCTGGTATTACACTTGAGTCATTATAGATTCTATCTATACTTATGGCTGCGTCGACTTGAGTGCAGCAGTAGCTGTCTTTACCAAACGTGAAGTTGACAACCGCACGCCATTGTAACTGTGCACCTGTTTAGTGTACCCTCTGTGTGTGTGTGTGTGTGAGAGAGAGAGAGAGAGAGAGAGAGAGAGAGAGAGAGAGAGAGAGAGAGAGAGAGAGAGAGAGAGAGAGAGAGAGAGAGAGAGAGAGAGACTGTTGCTGCTAAAAGACCAAGACATACGATCTACTTGCTTGTCTGATGTTGACTGAAATCAGCCCGGACAGTTCAAAGGTGTGTTCAAACTAAACCTGGACCACAGTTTAGATGTGTTGATGACCATTATTCAGCTAAATTATATGGTTATAATTCCGATGTTTCTTTTTAATCCATGATCATGTTTTCCAAATGAGACAACGCTAATTGAGCCACTTAAGTATCATTGCATCCTATTGTATTCCATTAAAAAAAAATATTATTAATTTTCTCTGATTTCTCCTGGTTATTTGTTAAACAGTACAAAGTATTACTTGCATTTATTTGCTAATCAGTACAGATTGTTGCAGGCATTCAGTGGAAAACAGCATTTAGCTTTCATGTAGGATGACTAAACAAATAGGTGTGATTACGTTGGTTCCGTAAAGTTCAATTTGGCTACAATTACAGATTATTTCATTCAGATTTTTTTTATTATAGAAATTGCAACCATAGGCTATACTGGTTTTATTTTGTATGACGTATCCACGTTAATTTATAACATAATAAATATATTATTGGTATAGCTAAACTTTAAACTAATGAACTGAATTTAAAAACTAAGCGAATAGGAGCAAAGAACACATGAAATACATAAGCAACTGAAATTATTACAGTAGTACGTGCTACTTCATCCGAACCGATTTTCTCGTCCCTGCGATAAATATACTCTAGGCCATCTTGCAGCAGGAGGAGGTTTTCAATGCTGCTTATTTTACTGTATCTAGTGTCAAAAAAAGACTTTAGCTTACAGGCACACTGTCGCTGATTTCGGAAGACTATGCTTTTTTTTGCGGCAAAAACAACAAAATAACGGTTGGGTCAGTCAAAATCGGTAGTTGAAATAAACTTTTAAATAGTCAGATAGACTAGAAATCGGGAATTAAAATCGGCAATACTTAATAGGTTTATAGACAGTGACAGAGAATGATAATGTCTTATAGACAGTGGCACAGAAAGATAATATGTATTGTAAACAGTGGCAAAGAATGGTATTAGGCCTCAGTGACATGGAATGGTAATAGGTGATATAGACAACGGCAAAAAATGATAATATGTCTCTTAGACTGTGACTCAGTGATAAATGGTCTTATATACAGTTGTATAGAATGATAATATGCCTTGTAGACAGTGGCACAGAATGGTAATATGTGTTACAGACAGTTGCACGGAATGATAATAGATCTTATAGACTTTGGCACATAATGATAATAGTTCTTATAGACAGTGACAGAAAACGATAATAGGTCTTATAGACAGTGGTACAAAAAGATTATAAGTCTTATAGACAGTGGTAAAGAAAGATAATTGGTCTTATAGACAGTGGTACAAAAAGATAATAGGTCTTAAAGACAGTGATACAAAAAGATAATAGGTCTTATAGACAGTGGCACATAATGATAATAGGTCTATAGACAGTGGTACAAAAAGATAATTGGTCTTATAGACATTGGCACATAATGATAATAGTTCTTATAGACAGTGACAGGAAACGATATGTCTTATAGACAGTTGTACAAAAAGATAATAAGTCTTATAGACAGTGGTACAAAAAGATAATAGGTCTTATAGACAGTGGCACGTGATGATAATGGGTCTTATAGACAGAGCCATAGGACGAGAATAGTTCTTACAGATAGTGGTACAGAAAGATAATATGTCTTATAGACATTGGCACATAATGACAATGGGTCTTATAGATAGTTACAGAGATCGAGAATAGTTCTTACAGAGTGTGGAACAGAAAAATAACAGGTCTTATAAACAGTGGCACATAATGCTAATCGAGTCCAACAGACAGTGACAGTGAACCAATAATAGGTTGTATAAACCCTGGTCATAAAAGATAATAGGTCTTATAGACAGTGGTACAATGATAATAGGTCCTATAGACAGTGGTACAATGATAATAGTCTTATAGACAATGGCACAATGATAATATGTCTTATAGACAGGGTTACAATGATAATAGGTCTTATAGACAGTGGCACAATGATAATAGTCTTATAGACAGTGGCACAATGATAATAGTCTTATAGACAGTGGCACAATGATAATAGTCTTATAGACAGTGGCACAATGATAATAGGTCTTGTAGACAGTGGCACAATGATAATAGTCTTATAGACAGTGGCACAATGATAATAGTCTTATAGACAGTGGCACAATGATAATAGTCTTATAGACAGTGGCACAATGATAATAGGTCTTATAGACAGTGGCACAATGATAATAGTCTTATAGACAGTGGCACAATGATAATAGTCTTATAGACAGTGGCACAATGATAATAGTCTTATAGACAGTGGCACAATGATAATAATCTTATAGACAGTAGCACAATGATAATAGGTCTTATAAACGGTAGCACAATGATAATAGGTCTTATAGAAACTGGCACACAATAATAAGTCTTACAGACAATGCTGCAGAATGATAATAAGTTGTATAGACTGTGACACACAATGATAATAGTGTTATATATATATATATATATATATATATATATATATATATATATATATATATATATATATATATATATATATATATATATATATATATATATATACTTGTTTGACTGTTAGTTTTAATTTTGTTTATTTCATTACATGTCATTGTAATGTAACATTGTTTGCTGGACTTGACCTTGTCCAAAATTGACTTCATTTTTGCTTGACCTGACATGTCTATTTTTTAGCTCATTTCTGTAAACAACTGATAATGGCTTTATTATTCTATATGTTTATGAGCTTATTAACAGAATTATTACTAATGTAAGCAAGAATGTGTAAACATATTGATGAGGGTCAGAGTTTTGGAGATTCCTAAATACATTTTATAAGCTGTTAAATTGTAAATAAACAAGGCTCATTAGATCATTCTAGAAGGTTTTTTTCCATTAGGTAATGATTGGTTTTAGAAAATGGTAATTGTGACATGGGATCAAGCAGAGAACTATATTATCTTGCGACTTTGAGGATTTTTACCAATTGTGCTTTAACATCTGGCACTCTAAGTTGTATTATGTTGTGACCAATTTAGGCTGAATTTCAATTTCTCCAAATTATTGAATTTAAGTGATTTTTTCTCTTTTAAAATATTTATAAAATTATGGTAATCTGATAATTTTGTCGTAAGTTTGGTCCTTTCCAGTTTTGTATGGAAATATTTTGTAAAATACATACATTACATTGATAGTTTCTTGAATATTTAATATAATATTTTGAATTTTACTAAAAATGATAAGCAGCTTACCACTAATTATGCAACCCATGGTAAACAAGGGTTGTCGGTATTATTATTATTATTATTATTATTATTATTATTATTATTATTATTATTATTATTATTATTATTATTATTATTATTATTATTTGCAAATGTCATGTGCACAAGATTTCCATTCTTGATAAAACAAGTCCAGATAAATATGAGCAGTTTTGTCACATTCTGCCACAATTTATTATCCTTTTAACAACAACGAGACTTTTAAAAATGTATACGCTTGAATTACTAGTGTTATCAATTAAACAACTGATTGGGAAGTTAGTGGTATGACGAAGAAAATGATGGGCCCTTCAGTTTCGAACAAAGTGATGAGCAAACGTACAGTATGACTGATGTGTATAGGTACCTAACAAATCACCTCATCACCTTTAATTGACTATTGCCATTGAAACAGAGTAACATGAAGGAACATACAACCAGATTATTTGTTGTCGTTTTTTTTTTCAAAAATCGAAAATGTCTGTCACATGCATCAAATTTACGGCGTAATTTTAAATACCAATCACGAGTTTCACTGGCACAACAGCAAAAAAAGATTAGGCAATATTCATATATATACGTTCATTCCAGTAATAAAGACAATCAAAGATTAATACAAGTGAAGCATGTCTATGACGTATAATTTAATGAAACGCTTAAATCTATCTTTGTATGGCAAAGTCATGTAAAGTATACAGTTCAACTTGTCTTTACCGGACAAAATTACATATAGTACATATAGTAAAACCTGTTTTTAGTTGACAACTTCACTAAAAAAACCTCTCTAAAGCAAAAAAGGTTGAATGATGCGATAGTAATACATTTTTATCTCTTACAATCATTCTATATCATTGGCTTATTTTAGAATTATCCCAATTGCTAAGCAGGATATAGAATGGAAACCCATCAGTTTTTATTAGGTCAAACATTTTAATAGATACTCATGTAAGTTTGAAGTTCCCGACCTTAGAAATATTCCTCAAATATTGTCATGACAATGATGGTTATCTTACTGTCACAAGACCTAGAAATCAAAATTAGGATTTTCCAGCTCTCCAACAAGCAAACAGTTGCACATCAAAGCCTTAGATGCATATGCAAAAACAGGGTATTACTCTATTTATTATGATAGATAGAAAAGCATTATATTCATATGCAAAACAGTGTGTTACCCTTTTTAGTAATCTGGAGTGACAGAAAAGCGTTATATGCAAATCAAACTGTTACTCTATTCAGTATGCTGGAGTGACAGAAAAGAGTTATATGCAAATCAAACTGTTACTCTATTCAGTATGCTGGAGTGACAGAAAAGCGTTATATGCAAATCAAACTGTTACTTTATTCTGTGTGCTGGAGTGACATAAAAGTGTTATATGCAAATCAAACTGTTACTCTATTCAGTATGCTGGAGTGACAAAAAAGCGTTATATGCAAATCAAACTGTTACTTTATTCTGTGTGCTGGAGTGACAGAAAAGAGTTATATGCAAATCAAACTGTTACTCTATTTAGTATGATGGAGTGACAGAAAAGCGTTATATGCAAATCAAACTGTTACTATATTTGGTGTGCTGGAGTGACAGAACAGCGTTATATACAAATCAAACTGTTACTATATTTGGTATGTTGATGTGACAAAAAAGAGTTATATGCAAATCAAACTGTTACTATATTTGGTATGCTGAAGTGACAGAAAAGCGTTATATGCAATTCAAACTGTTACTATATTTAGTATACTGGAGTGACAGAAAAGTGTTATATACATTTGCAAAACAGTGTTACTTAATTCAGTATGCTGGACAGACCGAAACGCGCAGCTGGATGTTATAACAGTCACATCAGTAGATGTTTACCTGACTGCAATTTTTGCACTAAAGATTACGGGGGTCAGACCCTAATATCCTTCAGCCCGATCGTACGGGGCTGACTCCGTGAGCAGGAGCCTACGTTGTGATCGTAGTAAACCATCCAGCAATTATGACCACTATCGATGTCGACTGAGTTCAAGTTACATGCACAGTAAATTTTACATATCATGACAGGGGTTTTGAATCCATGCCTCATCCTCCACTAGTGGTTGCATACAGATTGCGATCCTTGTTGTCATCGACTCATAATTGTCTAACATCATACAAAATATACTCTCCCTTCCTAAATCTTGGTAGACAAGTTAAGGTTACAAAGAAAGAAACAGATAAATAGATGCACGCACAGACACACAAATTGAAGGACATAACATATCATAACACTGCAGAAGTGGGTATATATTGAAAGTAAATCTCTTTAAGGATGATCCTAAAGAATGACGGAGCCACGAAAGAAGCGCTGTAGAGGAAACAAACCGGAAGCAACACCTGAGCGCTTAAACCTGCTACATTCCATAAGACGAATCAAGAAAAGTAAAAGTGGGGATCTTACAACGAATAAACTAAAGACTATTTCACAACAACCCAGAGAGAGAGAGAGAGAGAGAGAGAGAGAGAGAGAGAGAGAGAGAGAGAGAGAGAGAGAGAGAGAGAGAGAGAGAGAGAGAATTCCTGATGTTCTAACTTAAGTGCAAGTATCAGGCCGTTTGGAACTGCAGACGTGGCTATTAAAGTGGGCAATTAGATCGATCGTATCGATCAAACCGTATAGTATGCTTCAGCCTTGAAAAAGGATTCTGGCTTTGTCTGGTACTTAATTAACAGTCTCCTGAAGTGCAAATTGTATGTTAAACGTAGACACATAACCGGGCACATTTGGGATTTGACTGCAACTGCCTGCCTAATAGGATGTGTGTCGCAAGATGCTATCAAGCCACATACAGTGTGTTTAGGAAATAGTAGCTCTACCAGAAGCAAGGCTAATGCACCATTTACCGTCTTTACCGCAGACAGCCAAGAAAGATAGGTATTAAAGGATCGCTCTCTTAAGCCGGTAGACGAGAAATAAATAGCCTTCAACTTCTCAGACTGGACAAATAGTCAATGGTATTATATGAAAGACCATCAATTAGAAAATGTGTTTATTCTAGAATACAAAACGTCACTTAAATGGTCATTAGGGGAGTAGCCATATAAATGCTCTTTATTTTTTAAGCTCTGGTTTGCTTAGTTGACTATTCGATAAATCCCATAAACTTATTCCTCAAAACACGGGATGAATTTAACACTTAAAAATACAATAAAATGTTTAAAATACCTTGTTTTGAAGAATAAGAAATTCGTATGTATGTATGTATGTATGTATGTATGTATGTATGTATGTATGTATGTATGTATGTATGTATGTATGTATGTATGTATGTATGTATGTTTAACACTTAAAAATAAAATAAAATGATTAAAATACCTTGTCTTGAAGAACAAGAAATTAGTATGTATGTATGTATGTATGTATGTATGTATGTATGTATGTATGTATGTATGTATGTATGTATGTATGTATGTATGTATGTATGTATGTATGTATGTATGTATGTATGTATGTATGTATGTATGTATGTATGTATGTATGTATGTATGTATGTATGATATAACTCTGTTGTTGCAACTAAGTAACGTAAAAGGTAAAACCATCAAATTTAATAAAATTCAACAAATATTTTATTTCCCTAGAGTAGAAACTGAGAATTTAAAACGACCTTAAAATATTGTTAAATAAGTCTCAAACAGTCTCACAAGTTTTTTGACAAGTTCAAAAGGGTTCCGAATGAATTCAGTACAGGACGAGCTGACGTGGTAACGGTCTGATATTTTTAACCCATGCAACAGAGAAATCTAGCTGTTTTGCTAACCTTACTTTTCTTGTCTCTGACCAGTCCTCTCAGTCAAGGTGTCCACGTTCTCAGAACTACTTTTAAAAACAGTGACGTAGGTGTTCGAAAATCAAACTGCAGCATCATCAACAATAACAAATATATAGCAAAACAACATCGTAAGTCAATGTCTCTATTTTTGAGAACACGCCATACACAACATTTTTGAGGCAGAGAGACACCCAGTTAAATGGACACAGCATGACCAGTTTAATCCTATTTGCAGGCCTGACTAAGTACATATTCAGGTCAGTGCCATTAAATGTAGGTAAGCTACTTAACTAGTTTTAAATACTTCGTGTGAAACAAATTATATACCTTTAGCTACATTGAATGATGCTGACCTGAAAATGGACTGTGCTAGAGATAGGATAAATTTCTCAATGCTGTGTGTATGAAATGAATTATTATAGAAAACGCTGACACATAGCCTATAGACCTATGCACTTAATAGTCTTCGAACTATCTTAACAACTGCAGAAAACTTAATAACAGCACGGACGTGTTATGTCAAACATGCTTTATTCTATTTTTTGCTAAGCATCTCCGTTGCGCCCAAATTGAATCAAAAATATACCTACAATATCGAATAACAAATAATGCACTTAGCAGCTAAAATGAATCTTGTATCCATGAACATATTAATCCATAAGCAAATTTCACTGTAACACTTGCAATATTTCCAAGATAGAAAAATAAAATGCATTTTCAAAAATCCGTGAACTTGAAAGTTTAGCACATGGTTATCTGCTCGGATTCGTATTTGGAAGATCTTTTTATACATGGGGGTAATTTTACAATCAATATTAATTACAACACAAGCAAATCACAAACAGTTTCACCTCCTCTAAAGAAAAGGAGAATAATATTCGACAATGACACGGATCTCTAAATTATCCGTGAATAACGTGAATAACCAAAGCAGGAACACTTATGCAACATGTATACACTACAATAGAGCTGTGGGTCTATTATGTTCAATATAATTTTCTAAATTGTAACTGATAAGAATGAAACATTTTATTGTGATAAATATTAATTATTAATTGTTCATTTCAAATAACATCCATATATTAAATGTGATAATTCCTGAAAACTATGCAACATTTTATGTTGTTATTTTCTCTTTTTTGGCTCACGCTTAAAACATGTATACTTAGCAGTCCTCATTAACGTATTTGTATTAATGCACCGCGTGTAAACATTGTCCCGTGTACTATTTCACAAGGGGGGAAAGTCTTTCTTACTTTAAAGGATAATATTGGGTGAGAAAAAGAATCTAGGTTGGAGTTTTGACCGAGACAAGGAAATCCCAGTCGCGGGATTACATTATATGTTTCCCCCCTTGGGCAAGATTCGTGGGGAGACTAATAATGTAACCACTTGATTGGGATTTTCTTGTCTCGGTCCAAACCCCAACATAGATTCTATATATCACAATCATATAACACACATTGTCCTTGAATAAATTCAGTCATCCTGAATCAGTGATTAGTACCAAAAAAATCAGCTTTTTGTAATTCCAACAAATAATGTTTACATAAATGATCCCTCTTATATTATATATGTACACAACTAACAATGATTTTAGAGACTGAACTTAAAGACGAATTAATTATTATATTTATCAGAACCGTAAATTAAAATCTGAGACGCAAAAAGGTGTCCAGAGAGTTCCAAATGCCATGTCAATATGTTTACAATACTATCGTAAAGTACATCCCACAACAATGAGCAAATGTTAACTATCTAAATATCTGTTTAACTTGAACTAGCGATATATAAAAAATCCAAATCACTGTGGGCTTAACGCTAAATGTTTCAGCATATAATTGACTATACATGGCGGTCATAATTGACGGAGGAAGAAACTAGAAAACCCCCGGGAAGAAAAACGTACATATAGAAAACTACTGGCAGCTTTCGCACATATCCACATAGTCCGAGCGAAGGCGAGCGCTTTACTCGGACATCAATGGCCTCACAAAAATTAACTTTAATAATCATCACGTCAGTGCATTTATATAAAAAAGATAAATGATTATCTTTTAAGCTAAACTACACGACGTTAGGAGTTCTGTATAGCTTTGAAACAAACGAGTACATATTTTCCTGTAATATCGATCTCACCTGTTAATAAATACTATTTTCTACAAAAGGCTTACTACTACTACTACTACTATTTATAATAATAATAATAATAATAATAATAATAATAATAATAATAATAATAATAATAATAATAATAATAATAATAATAATAATAATAATAATAATAACAAAAACAACTCCGTTGAGTATCTATTAATCTCTAAAGTAAATTTATGTCTGCAGTTCTATGAGCTACAAACAAATACATAACAATATTTATGCGCACTTTAAACCCATCTGCGACAATGTATCGGGTAGTTCAGTCATTATGTTCAAACACGATATCTCATTTTTCTTTACTTAAAAGTTACGTTTAGTCATATTATGTAAGCAACAACTTTGTTAGAGGGACCAAATTGGAATGTTTGTCAGTCAAATAAGTTTGCTTTTTTGGTTCTAATGGACTGGAGTTAATGTATGGATCTACTCAGTACACGTGGGTGGAGGGAATGGCATCAACAGGCTGTACATGAACTTAAGTTCTACAATTGATGATTTTGGTATTTGTGGAGTCTGTAAATACTGTTAGATCTCCAAACTTTAATTTCCTTTGTTCGTTCTCGGCTTCGAAATACAAACACTTTCAAGAAAATGTAAAATAAATAAAACTATTGAGAGGAAGAGGTTTGAGAAACTGTTTCACCTGAGGAAAGGGAAGATTCTTCGTTTCTCTGACAAGACGGCACTTACGCTCTAGCTTTCCGCCAAAACACCTTGCATTCGTTTCTGAATTTAGTTCTGGAACGGATTTGTGCAATGGACGGTACCTTAACAGCCTTTGACCAAAATATGCCACGGCGCAATCACAACCTGTCCCATTTTTATTATATATACTTAACACTGGTTAAAAATAATCAGAATAAAAGAGGTAAAGAAAATAGCACAACGAAGACAAATGCCCAATTATCGTATTCGATATGTTTTGAAAACATGAAAAGAAATGACAGATAAAAGGATACAGTTTTTTGACAGTTTTAGATTCATGTCTCAATCTGTATTGCAAGTAGCAAACAACTTTAACGACGAAAAGTTCTTAGAAATAATCAAGCAGTAAAAAGAAATAAACAGATGATCGGTTTGAAAGATTAATGAAAGAGCTATACCAGCAAAAGAAAGATTGTTACCCTCACTTAAGAAAACACAGGAAAGAAATGAAAATTCCCAGATGTCTTAGACTGACGTGGATCACTTTATCCTGAAACCACTTGGTGATCTGTATGATTATTACGCAAAGAAAGATATTACTGTTGTGAGACACTATAAAGGAATTAAGAATGCATGCATTATAAATGACATGATAGGCCTTGTGCGCTATTACAGAGCTCTCTAATTAGTAGCTGATGAAATTTTCAAGAGAGCATGTGGAGAATCGGAACTGTGGACAGTATGATTTATTCCAGGTCATTGAAGCAAACTATGAATACTATCTGGACACAGACGGACATAAACAGTAATGCTGGCGAATACGAAATTATATTTGTTTAGACAGACACGTGATACACAAAATAAATGGAAGAAAAAAATCTGTTTAATTCAATATATATAATTATTTTAGTTATACATGTAAAGCACGATACCGAATGGATTTATAGTGAATTTGGAGATTCCATTTAACTTTATCGACTATTTGTCTTGCGTGCGTGGCCACTGAGCGTAGATTTCTGGCTTACAAGACTGCTGTCATTTTCTACTTGGTGTTTACATGAATTTGAATTCAATACCTAGCCTTAATTATGACATCAGAAGGTTCTTGAAGCGAACATGTTTACAGTTATGTTTAATTATCCATTATGATGACCAACTTTTATTTCATAGAGTGTGTTTGAGATATAGTTCAAATGGGGATGTGTGTGTGAAGAAAAAAAGGGATTCATTCATATTTTATTATCAGTCTGTGAATTCACATTTGGTTGTGTTCATTTATAATTTGAGGGGAATTATTTATTTAAATTATTATGAACTTTTGGCATAAAACACTACTCTGAGATTACTGAGGACTCATTCAAAGACATTCTGGATTGCATCATTGTGATACATCAAGACTATTGGAAGGTCAGCATGGACAAGATTCTCGTAATTTCTTCTGAACATTCTATGCGTTTGGAATTGTGATAAAATATTCAGGGGTATTGATATGTAATTCACAATGTTTCTTTTAGATTTTCACTTTGTACTCTAGGGAAATAAATTGTTCGTTGAATGTTGCAATATCTGTTGTTTTCGCTTCTTTCGATTAATTCATTTAAGGCCACAGATTCGTAACGATTTTAAGAAAAGGACTGCCGGTTATCTCCAAACCAATTAATTCCAGATGAAAATGCTTTTACTGAGTTACAGAGGACGTTTACTGATGATTACAGGGGTTGACAACCACAAGTAATAATTGTTTTAGGTACATTAAACAAAAAATAAAATATGGCTTCACTCCCGAGTAAGAGTGCAAGCAAACAGGACGTTGATATGCTACCATTTGAAAGTCAAAAGGTATTCTAATTTTTTAACACCATCGGCTGATTTTTTGCATTTCTTGTTACCGAACTTAAACATTTTGTTACACTCATGATTTCAGTCCTGTTTATTCCAGCTGAAATATATTATCACAGATCTGTTTGTTCCACAAAGATCATCGCTTCTGTTGGATGTGATTTGACCAGAATATTTACCATTCTATTGCATCATTTTCTTTTACCTTCCTGTAAAACAGGACCAAAAACTACCCAGTATAATCAATAGCTTTGAAATTAACATCCGTTAAATTTGTAAAAGTTTTAAAGTTATTCAGTGAATATTTGTTCAAATGATATGTTGGATTCGAGTATTTAACTTATTGCGGTATATTTTCTTGCTTTTCAGATGGAGTGTACTCACCGTATGTTTTCATTGTATTATTTATCTAGCGTGGAAAATTGAAGGTTAAGCTGAAAGAACACGACATCTGTCATTTATTAACTATAACGTTATTAACATTGAAGCCTAGCTAAAACACCATCGCCCGTCACAATTTCAATGAATATGCATCATTATTTTTTACCTGCTTCGTAAACGTCTAACATAAATCATTCAGATTTGGATGAACACGATGAGCACGTTATTTTCCAAAGGCTGGGTGTATTATGATGAGCGTAATCATATACAACAAAACCATAATCCAAGTTGTTTAGGTACTGAGTGTTAGGACTCTACGGTCTTAAACTATGTAACAGAAAAGAACGAAAACCAATTAAGTTTCGTCAAATTCAACAAAGAATTATTTCCTATACTACAAAGTGAAAATTTAACAAAGAACTTATAATATTGTGAATTAAATCCCAAATAATCCTTAAGGTTCTTTCACAAGTCCAAATGTATGACGTTCCTATTCAATTCTAGTGGTGTTCCAAATAAATTCAATTACTGAATGTGTTGATGTGCTGTGTCTTAATTTTGCTAATGTGGAAATGGCATGGTCTATGGCGACGTATTAACTGTCGTTTGATGTATTAAAATGATATAATCCCATATATTCCTTGACTCAATTCATTGCATTTCCAAATGAATGATTTATTTTAGTCCCGTAAGTAATAATGAGCAAATTCTAACTTAAGCAATAATTGAAATAACAAAATAAGTTCACCCAAATTAAGTACTGAACACAAACAAGATGGCCGATTCCATATCAGATGATGAGGTAGGAATGGGAGCGTTTTTCAAGTAAATGATATGAAAAGCTAATATACCATAATAGAGCCAGGATGTAGAGCAGTCACCTCTTTAAAACATTCAAAATTGTCAGAAAGTTTAGGAATTTCCAAGTGATAAACATAAGGTCCAAGACTAAGATTCAAGTAAAGATGTTTACCTCAATTAATTATTAACATACTATTTAATCTATATTGATAGAGAAATATTACCTACATATTATGTTTTTTTATAAAATAAATTTCACTACTCAGGTAGACCAATTAACTTGATTCTGGACTAAGGTCAGTTAGAAAATACAGGCATACAAAACATATGAAAGGGAAAGAGCAACAAACAATACAAATTAAATATACATAAAAGTGAGTAACTAAACATTGTCCTTTCACCCTTCTCATTCAAGTATTTGTGTGTCTTTGATCTGTTTGCATTGAAAACTTCTGTTGTAGATTTTATATCGCATAATTCTTTCTTCATC